>VDFB02228774.1:0-24625 GCA_007258455.2 Sequoia sempervirens
AATGTATAAAACTTATGGTTTGGGATATTCCTTAAAATGAAAATAAAAATTCTATAATTATGCCTATAGCAATATAATCAAACTATTCTTTTAAGAATAAATATTATCTTTTATTTTAAAATAGTGATGTGTGTGTGTGTGTGTGTGTGTGTGTGTGTGTGTGTTATAATAAAATAAAATTTACAAACCTATATAATATTAGTTATATTATTCATAATAAATAATAGTCTAAATACATATATTTTAAATTAAATTAATTATTAATTAATATATATTTTATATAATAAAAAATTATTATCTAATAGTTTTTTAAATTTAAAACTTAAAAAAATTAAAACTAAAAAAATATGTTAAAGCTGACTGGTTAGCTTGTACAACTTCCAATCCATGGAGCCATGTGGCCCATGTAGACAACTCCATGGAGCCGTAACCCCTTAAAGGGGCCTTTGAACCCATGGGAGTTGGGAGGACAATGCCCCATTCCAATTTAATATATATATTTTAAATTCATAATTCTTTTTTATAACAACCAACTTTTTTTTTCAGTGTTATTGATTGTCTTTCCTATGTATAATCTCGTACTTGCCAGCATTGAATGTTGTAAATCCTACAAAATATTATATAAAACAAGACAATTTGGTACCTGCTAGCATTGAATGCTATAAATTCTATAAAATTTTATATGAAACACACACACACATATGTACTATGTGAGTAAGAAATTATTTATAATTTACAATAATAATTGAATTATTTGAGAAAGTTTCCCAAATTATTGTTGAACACACTATAGTGCTGAGAGGGGTGGGGTGAATCAACATATATAAAAACATAACTATTCTCATTTGAAAATTAAACATCACATCATATTGATTGAAAGAATAATAGAAATGAAAACATGCACAACACAAGGACACCAAGATTTTTACATGAAAAAACCAATAAGGGAAAAACCATGGTGAGTGTTAACTCACAATATATGAAGCTCACTAACAAAAATTACAATGTTGTTTAAGGATCATTGCCTCAAGACTTGCAGACTAAGGCACACAAACTTAGGGCAAGATACAAGGACCTGCTGAGACTCACTATCTCAAGGTAGGATACATAAAAATTATAATGAGAAATATAAACATGAACTGCTATAAAGAAGCATCCAACATATGATAATGTTGCAACTCATTTTTCACTCAATTAATCCATCATATTGACTTTACACACTTCATATTAAAAAATATACATAATTCTAATTCACCATACACCAATGTGATCACAAATTATTTTGATCTTCTATAAATATACTTTGTAACAACTCAAAACCTTGATTAGGTCAGCTCCAAGATGACCTTTAGAAGAAATGCATGATATCACACAAGTCATCTCCAAAAATATATAATATGAAGATAAAAATGAGTTAACAATCAACAAACGACATATCAGGACCAAAAACCATCTCAACACATCCTCCAAAGTAAGATTAAACAATCAAGATCAACCACAAATGAAGGAAACAATCTTGTCGGCCCAAACAATGCCAACAACACCAAAGCTACCAACTGTTCAACTTTGCACCACCAGGGAGAGACTAAAAAATTTATGCGGACCAAGATGAGAGCATTGTAGAGTATGGACAATATCTCTTCAACCATCTTTTGAAGTATATGATCATTAAGTGCTAGCGCAAGAAGACAAACACTTTGAATTGATGAAAATAGAACATCTTGGAACCAACTGTACAACTTTGTCATATGAAAACTACACTTTCATACCACCAAAATAATAGATACAACAATATAATATGCTTTGAGATTTATTAAATATGTCCAAAAAACTGCAAGGTCAATAATTCACTTTCGAGGTAATGTAAATTATTCCAACAAGCCTTCATCAATACTTTAACTTACCAGAGCATAGACTAGAACTCTATTACTTAGAAGTTTCACTACAAAAGGTGTAATGACTTGAATTGTTGAATACGAAACCTTCACACCTTGACCATATTATATTCTGATAAGACAAAATATTGCTCTACAGAAGGATTCAACGTAAAACACCATGACACTATCTTAGATTATACTTTGTGATTTCCTTAGTAAATTTTTTTAACATATCTTTAAGTGTGGTACACCAAGCTGGTAAAATATCAAGGAAGGCATGTTGGAAACATATTGGAAAAAGTGCACCCATTTATCTACTTAGAGTTGAAAGTATAGGAGAGATCTAATTATCTTTGATTTTTTGTATCATCCTCTTAGCCGTTTGAACATAGATATTCTAAACCTCTTATGAATTTTTGAATGTAATTTGGAGAACCAACACCCCTTGTTCCTTACCATGTATAGGATATGTAGGGGAAATCTAGCCCTTGCCTCATTAAAAATTAATCAAAATTATTCCAACCTCAACTCCTCTCAAATTCCACCTTTGTCGGTCAATGCTCATCCTCCACCCACTAGCCACTAGGGTTCCATTGCTGTAGCAAACCCCTCATCATTGTAATTGTAGAATTATTGTCCAAATTTGATGGGCCATATTTTGAAGGTTTTATGAAAGGGCTGTTAGAATCAAGATCACTGCATGCAAGATGGATGCACATCACATCTTAAAGATATGAAGAACCAAAATATTCCTTCCTGTGAGAAGAAGAAAAGCGAAAAAACAAATAATCTTTTGTAATTAATTGATCACTTTCGAATATATCAATTTGCATGTTTTTATGCAATCTCTGCTTTTTCGTTTTCTTCTTCTGTGGAAGGAATATTTTGGTTTGCAATCAGATCTTGGAAATTCTAACGCTATGAGGTATCGAGCTCGATGCCATGTTAAGTACCAAGATCTGATTGGAGAACCAACACCCCTTGTTCCTTACCATGTATAGGATATGTAGGGGAAATCTAGCCCTTGCCTCATTAAAAATTAATCAAAATTATTCCAACCTCAACTCCTCTCAAATTCCACCTTTGTCGGTCAATGCTCATCCTCCACCCACTAGCCACTAGGGTTCCATTGCTGTAGCAAACCCCTCATCATTGTAATTGTAGAATTATTGTCCAAATTTGATGGGCCATATTTTGAAGGTTTTATGAAAGGGGCCTTCATATTAAGGACTCCATTTTATATCCAAGATATTAAGGACAACATAAGGAGGTTAATAGATATAAGAAATATAACAAAAAAAAATAGTGTAAGAAATATTAAACTACTTAAAAAAGAGTTGGGATCCCACTCTTCAAAGAAGGTTGGCCTTAGTAATCAAACTAGAGGTCATCTACCAACAAAAATTAAATGCTTTTTTTTGGATGGCTCTTCACACAAAGATTTATGGATGTTCAAGAATCTTCATACCTTTATATTGGTGGGGGTGACTTTGATGTGGACCTAGTGAGATTTGGAGTCAACAATATTGGAAACATGAGAATGGTGGTGTATGGGGCTGTAATTAATATCAACCCACTATATTATTGATGGTGTATTAGTATGTATATAATTCAGAGGATACTAAGTGTGTTTTGAGAAATTGGATAAGTCCCAGACCGAGATAGTGCATTTTTAATGTAATAAGGGAACAATTTTGTGGTTCATGTTGTTCCCCTTTGCATTATCTTTTCAAGTGGTTTTGAGGAAATAATGGTACGTATTGAAGGATTCCATATCCAAAGTTTCAAGGTTTTATGTCCTCTACAACAAAAGACATTAATGACAGAGTATCAAACTAAATTGTGATAGAGTTACAGGTGCAAATTTCATATTGGAATGCTTTGCATTCCACCACAGATGATCATTGTGTTTTGCATATTTTAGGAAGTGCTTTGAGATGTTAGGTGTGTGTGCACTTCAAAATTCAACTGGTTTGTGTGTCAAGTTTTGCATGAACAGTTGGTTCATTCAGTTGGTGCCTTATTAGTTTATTTGTGCGGTTTCATTGTGTATGGAGCAGAATCATGGGACTATATATAGGTTATGCCAAACTATTTTTGTGAATAACATGCTTTGGTTACTTCCACAAGGTATGTGTGTTGGAGTTTTGAGCTGACAAGCTTTTGGGTAACACGTTTCATCCAATTAGTTTGACCTAGTTGATTATATGAATGTTTGTGGAAGATACATACATAGAGAAGGACAATTCATAGTGTGTAGTGTGTGTGTTATAATGTGATGTAATATTGTGCATGCACATAAGAGTAACAGTGAAGGATAAAGTGTGTAAAGTTAGTTTTCTAAGCAGAACAAGGAATTGTCTTTAGCATAGAGTGGATGCATTATTTATAGTTCAAACTCTAGTAGTGAACCATTTTTGTATGTACTTTGTAATCAGGAAGAAGTGATCTTCCTTGGTCAGTTAGACCTCCTATTTCTTGGATAGTGAGTCCATTAAGTTGTAATCTATTGTAATCGATTATGATATATAATGAGTTAATCCTCATCGTGGTTTTTCCCTTTTAAGGATTTTCCATGTAAAATTTGGTGTTCTTCTATTGATTGTTGTTGTGTATGCTTTACTTGTTTCTTTCCATTTCTGTAAGTTTAAAGAGATTATTTATAATGCACTTTTAAGTTATCAAATTTCAAGGAATGCTGATTCACCCCTCTCTTAGGATTCTAGGTGTTCAAAAATTGGTATTAGAGAAATGTTCCTTCAATTTGCTTAACAACTAAGGTAGATCTCAGAAATTGAACACATGGCAACTAGAAACTATCCTATCCCTTTGGAAGAACTTATAATGGAAGAAGAATGTGAAGTTCATATGAAAGGAGGAATAAAATTTTCTCTTGATGACATAGATAAAGAAAAATGTGAGAATAGAGACCTGAAAGAAAATCTTAAGGAAGTTGATGAGTGTATCAAGAAGTTGATGAATCAAGTCAAGAAAGTTAAAGATCAACTCAAGGAAACAAATGAGAAACTCAAACAATCAAATGAGAAAATCACTAATTTGAAAGTGTAGGTTGAAGAAGGAAAAAGAGTTGAAGATTATTTGAATGCCAAATTTAAAGACAAGTCTACAAAATTTTCAAATATTGAAGAAGAGATTGTGTCTCTAAGGACAGATTTGGAGAAAGCAAAGAATCAAGAAGACAAATTCAAGAAGAGCTCCACCTTGCTTGATGATATGATTTCTAGTCAAAAATATCATAAGGACAAAGAAGGATTAGGGTTTGAAAAAGGGGAAAGTTCAAAGGAAAATCATACTCCAAACAATGTTGAGAAGAAGAATAATGAACAAAGGGAGACTAGAGATAAGAAAAGCAATATCAAACATGTCCAAAACTAGAAGAAAGATTTCAAGAGGCCTCCTCTTAGACAACCAGTTGGACAAAGGTATTCATATTTTAATGGTCACTATTATTCTTGCTATAAATTTTGGCATAGAGCTATAGAATGTAAAAGTAGGATGAATCTGAATTTTTAATTATTTTTTAGTCAATTCTATGCATGCAATATATTTGGTCATAGGGATAGTGAATGCAAAAGAAAAATGATGAATGGTTACAATAATGGCATGGTATTTCAATATTTCCATGGTTACTGTTACTCATGCAATGGGTTTGGGGAGAAGGCTTTTGAATGCAAATATAAAATGGAAAGAAGTAAATTTGCTCCGCAAGGTGTCATATGCTATAAATGTAATAAATTAAGACCATAGCTAAGTTTTGTAGAGGAAAGAATGTGAAACCCTCAATTCCACAAAAGAAGATTGATTTGATTGAGGAAAAGAAGAAGATGAACATGATTTGGAAGAAAAAATAAGAGAATGATGCAAAGAATGAATATGTACCAAATTCTAGTGCAAATTTTTCCTCTAAAAACTAGAGATAGGAAGCATTGGCTTAGGGGGAGTTTTAATAGAAAATTTTCTAGACCCTTGCCAAAGATGAGACATTGATGTTTTTAGCATATTGGTGGATGAATTGGTTAGTATTCTTGATCTATTAATGAAATTTCCAGTGAGAAATCTCTTGACATAGAGATTTGTAGAGTTTTTAGGTGTGCCTATGTTGATACAGAGAAAGCTTGATAGTTTTTACCTAAATTTCCACTGTTACATTTAATGTGCACTTTAGGTCATGGGTAAAGTGTTTATATTTCAGTTTGCATATTCAAAAGCATTTGTGTTTGAGAAATTGAGAGAGGAGAGAAAAGTAAACACAATCTAAAGCAATTTTGAAGAGTTGAACGAAACCCTACTAGTAAATTCCACGTGTTTACAATATCTCGCAAACCCTAGTTTAGAGAAGTTTGTGGTGTTTACTCCATAGGTTGTTGATGTGGTTGAGAGGCCAAGACCTAAGTTTAAGAAGCACCTACACAAATCAATAGGAACAAATAAAGAAGGCGCATTCTCTAGGGTTCCCATAAATGTGTTGCACATAGAAGATGTGTGAATTTTCATTCACTTGAAGTTGGATGAGTATAATCATCTGAAGCTATTAGAGTTTAGGGAAAAGAGCTAACTAGATATTATTTCTAGTTGAAACCAAAGTATGCTAGCTTGTTGGAGAAGAAGTTGGATGTATGGACAAAGTTTCCCAACTTTTTTTTTGAAGATGAATGGGTGAAGTTTTTTTTAAGTAGAATTCACAATAAATTTATGTGGTTGGGAATGTTGCATATGATTAACAAAGAAGCAATAAGTGTTGTTATTGGTTTGAGCTCTAGAGGACCTATCCCACTAATGAAGGCCATAAATAATGAAGTGGTGATGAAGCTTACCAAAGCCAAGTTTGACCATTGTGCCCTAACAGTGGACAATATCAAGGATCTGGTGGTCAAATATACCTCAATGATGATTGTTTACAAGATATTCTACACAAATAGAGAAGGCTCTATCACTACCACCATGGTTCATACAACATATCAAATGGTGAAAGAAGGTAAAGAATTTGACCTATGTGAGCTCCTGAGGTTGCAGTTGTTGGAAAATTTACAAAGGATAAAGAATAAAAGGTACCCTTTCAGGTATGGTACTCTCATTATATGCTTAAAGTTTTTCTTTCTCAATGAGCTTCTCAGAGTGAAGAATGCAGTATGGTAAGTCAACATCCTTGTAGCTATTCAAATTAGGGATCATTTGAGGATATTTTTTGATATTAATTCTTGTGATTCAATATTGTGGGGATTCTTCAAACTTTTTCAAGCACAAATGCAAGAGAGAGTAAGGATTCTTGATAAAGTTGTGAAAAAGTATAAGAATGAAATAGCTTTTATGGTTAGCATAGATAACTGCTACACAAAAGTAGTTGAAGCCAAAAATATTTGGGTTTTAGAGGTGTCCTATGAGATATATGAATATGATTAGATTGGACTTACAAATTTTGTGTTGAGAAAGCCTAGAGATCCAACAATAGGCAGGTTTGATACATATGAAGAGATAACAAAGAAAGAGAATTTGGAAAACAAAAAGAAGTATATTGAGGAAAAGGAGTTTGGTGTCCCTATGAACCTTACATTAGAGCTTGTTGAACAAGACAACTAAGAGGGGGGTGAATCAGTTGTAGCAAATTTTAATCCTTAAAACATTCACTAGAACTTAGATCAATCAAAAATCTTTACTCTGCTAAATAATTAAAATTTCAATGCAAAGGCAAAAACTGAAAAGCATCACACATACATAGTAACACTAGATTTACGTGGAAAACCCAATAAGGGAAAAACCACGGTGAGGATTAGCTCACACTATAGAGAATATTAAAATGGATTACAAAAGGCTCATTGCTTGATAAGGCTCACTACCAAGACAAAGACTCATTGTCTAGATTAGGACTCACTGTCCAACAAGGGTTAACCACCTAGAGGGCTCACTGCCACATAGTTACAAAGAAGATAGAAGAGATATGTTACATAGAGAAGATAGTCTCAATGCAACAAAGATTTCCACCACAATTCACTCAACCACTTGCAGTCATGCATGAATGATAGAGTCCACCTTCAACTCACTACATATAGAAACTCAACATTTAAAATTCGTACCGATCTACCACACTCGCACCACATACATCAATCTTGATCTGTATCTTTCACTATCTCTTTACGACACTCTCATCATTAACTCATTCTGTATTTATACCATCTTCAACTTTGAAACATATCCAAAGTCAACCATCCATTATTCAATTTCAAACTAGGTTGGCGCCAAAAAATTCTAGGGTGGAATTAGAATGAGCGTGACCCAAACACATGCTTGATGAGGACCCAAATAAGTCCTAACATACTTCATCAACTTCAGGAGTAGTGTTTAACACAAGGTCGACCAAACCAGTGTAATACACAAAACAATTAAGCACACACAACCCTTAGCACGAGCCAATCCTTCCAGATATTGAAATTATCTTCAACATGATCATAACAACTTAACTTTAGAACCGCAAGTCATAAGACTCAACTAAATAGAAATACGAACCAACAATATTTATCCTGGACCTCAACCAGATACCCAAAAAACTACAATTCACAACTAGTGAACATAACTTGCACTATTCGACGATCTAGAAGCCCAAATCCTAGAGATAGAAGCTTCCAACAATCATGATCAACATATCTAAACCACATGAACATAGGAGCAAAAACTGGAGCAAAACTTGGAGCAACCACTTAACACCTACAACCTTTCTCCATTACAATTTTTTCAATATCCTCGACATATACAACCAATAACCTGCATCCATGACATCAATGACAACAACATCCAGTTGATAAATAGTTAACCAGTTGAAATCAATGACAACACCTTCATTCTTGCAACAATCTCCCCCTTTGTCATTGATGGAAACACATGATGTGAAAAACCATCAAAGACAACACACTAGCTTTGAGCATACTTTTCATTATTTTTCTTTCTATTTCTCCCCTTTAGTAGATAATCTCTTTTTTTTTCACATCTCTCATATCTTATCTGCCCCTTTGACATCAATGGTAAAGGAAAAATATGTTTTACATTGATTTCCCCTTTGACATTAAGAACAAAATACTCTTTCAATGAAAATACAAGACACTACCTGCTCCCCCTGAGAGGTAGCCACCAAAACATTAGTCTAGAAGAAAGATAGATCCATAGATCCACGAGAATGATGCATCTCCATATGCATCTAGTTCAAGAAAGGAGGGGCACTGACCCCTAACTTCTCCCAGAGATACTCAAAAGTATCTTTAGGAAGAGCCTTCATAAATATATTAGCACTCTGATCCTTTGTAGGTACATACTCAAGCTTAACTTCATTCTCCACAACCTTCTCTCTCAAGAAATGATACTTGATAGATATATGCTTTATCCTCGAGTGCATCACTGGATTCTTTGAAATGATAATTGCACGTGTATTATCATAGAAGATAGAAATGGGATTGTCATACATTACTTTGATATCTTTCAATGTCTGTTTCATCCATAAAAATTGTGTACAACAAGATGTAGTAGCAATATGCTTTGATTTAGTAGTAGATAAGGAAACTTAATCTTTTTTTTTTACTCAACCATGCCACCAATCTGCAACCAAGAAAGAATGCACCATTACTTGTAATTTTTTTGTCATCCATACATCTAGCCCAATCTGCATTTGTATAAGCACTTAGTGTAAAGTCAACATCCCTAGGATACCATAAGCCATAATCAAGAGTGCCATTGAAATATTTGAATATCCTTTTAATAGTAGCAACATATGTTTCCTTAGGATCTTCTTTAAATCTAGCCACAAGACAGACACCATGCATAATATCCAGTCTAGTAGTAGTCAAATACAACAAACCTCCAATCATAGATCTATATTTTCTCTAATTAGCTTTAGGCGAATCATCATCTTTTCCTAATTTGCAACCAATCACCATAGGAGTGCATACTAGTTTGGAACCATCCATCCTAAACTTTTTCAACATCTCTTTCACATTCTTAGACTGTGAAATCAAAATCCCTTTCTCTATTTGATTAATTTGTAGCCTAAGAAAGAAATTCATCTCTCCAAACATAGAAATCTCAAATTATTTTTGCATTTATTCCACAAACATCTTACACATAGTTTCATTTCCTCCAAAAATAATGTCATCAACATATATAACCACAATCAATATTTTTTCAATTTCAATTTTAAAATATAGATTACTGTCTATCATACCTTTGTTGAAACCTTGCTGAATCAAATACCTATCTAACCTTGCATACCAAGCTCTGAGAGCTTTCTTCATTCCATATAAATCTTTCTTCAATATATAGACCATATCTAGTTGATTTGATAACTGAAATTCTTCCAATTGTTCCATGTAGAATTCTTCTTCTAGATCACCATTCAAAAATGCAGACTTAACATCCATCTGATAGACCTTGAAATATTTATGAGAAAAACATGCTAAAAACATCCTAATAGCTTCCATTCTTTCCATCAGAGAAAAGTATCCTTAAAATCTATGCCTTCAACTTGTGAGTAGCCTTTACACACAAGCCTTGCTTTATTTCTGACCACTTCTCCATTCTCATTCAACTTATTTCTGAATACCCATGTTTTTATTTGCTGGTCTTGGAACCAATTCCAAAGTTTGATTCTTCTTTATCTATATAAGTTATTCTTTCATATCTTCATCCAATGCTCATCTTTACATGCTTCACTTACAGTCTTTAGTTCAATTTCATAAAGTAAACACATATTTCTCTCACCAGCAACATCTCTGCTTCTTGTTAATTTACTCTTTTTGTCTTGTCTCTAATGATCTAATTTTCTAAATGATTTTTTTGTATGTACTTAGGTGTCTTAGGGGACACCAGTGGAGCTTCATCATATTCTTCTTCATCCTGCTTCTCTTGCTCACCCTTCTCTTGTTCTTCCATAATTTCTTCAATCCTTATGTAATCAGGTTCATCAAATACATATCCATCAACATCAATTGAATTCTTCATTGCTTCATCAACCTTGACATTTGAGCTTTCTACAATCTTCCTCAATATTTTATTGAAACATATGTAGGCTTTTCTTTTAGTACAATATCCAAAAAAATGCCTTCATCACTTCTTGCATCAAACTTTCCTAAATTTTCTTCATCCCTTCTGATATAACATTTGCTTCCAAATACCTTGAAATACTTAACAATAGGAATTCTTCCACACCATAGATCATAGGGAGTCTTTGTGTTGTTTTCTATTGCTTGAATTTGATTGAATACATAAAAAATAGTGTGAATAGCTTCTCTCTAGTAAACTTCTGATAGACTTGGTTCAATAATCATTGATCTAGTTGTTTCTTGAATTGTTCTTTTCTTTGTTTCAACAACTACATTCTACTGAGGAGTTCTCAGAGCAGATAACTATCTTTTTATTCCATGTAACTTCACAAAACATATTAAACTCATGGGAAGTGAATTCACCACCTCCGTTAGATCTTAAGCATTTTATCCTCAAATTTACTTCATTTTCAACCATAACTTTGAATGTCTTGAATCTATCTAATGCATCAAACTTTTCTCTAAGAAATGTAACCCATGTATACCTAGAATAATCATCAATCAAAAGCATAAAGTACCTTTCACCTTGTAGACTTCTCACTCTTGTAGGATCACAAAGATCTGTATGAATTAAATCCAGTAGTCCAGTAGTAGATTGTTCCTTTGATCTGAGATGATTTCTTGCTTCCTTACCAAACTGACAATTCCTGCAAATAAAATTAACAATATTTGTAATCTTTGATAAATCTCTCATAGCCTAAATTGCACTAATCCTCGCCAAGTTATCAAAATTCATATGACGCATTCTCCGATGCCATAATCAACTGTCATTAATTTGAGTCATAAAGCATCATCCATCAAAACCCTTAAGTTGATATATATTTCCTTTAGATTTCTTTCCAGTTGCAATCATTGTTTCAAATTCTTTCCTGATTTCACATTTTTTCACCCTTAAATACAAGATTATATCCTTTATTGCACATCTATCCAAAACTAAAAAGATTATGCCTTAAGCCATTAGCATAGTAGACATCATCAGTATTATGCTTTCCATCAAAACTTATTGAGCCTATCCCACAAATTTTTGCACTAGTATCATCTCCAAACATAACTAAGACACCATCATATTTTCCAAGTTTAACAAACTTACTCTTATCATTGGTCATGTGATGTGAACAACCACTATCAACAACCTAACAGTTCTTTTCTTGTTTAGCATGTAGGGAAAATATTACAGTACCTTCACTTTTCTCCTTCTTCGGAGGACATTCATTCACCAGTTTTTCAGAATTAGTAGAAGTAGGTTCATCTTTTATAGCCAAGAAAAAACATTCATTATCATTAGGATCTCCATAATCAGATTCCTCATTAGAAATACTAGCATCCTCATTCACATAATATGCTTCGTTGATCTTCCTTCCTTTATTTTCTTTCTTATATCTTTGTTTATTCCTCTTAGCTCTCTCTGGACACCTCAAAGCACAATGACCTATTCCTCCACAACTAAAGCATTTAAAGGGTAACTTAGATTCATATTTACCGAATACCTTCTTCATCCTTCTCACAAAGTTAGCTTCCACTTCATCAAGATTTTCTTCATCCAGATCTTTAGCTTTTGTAGCCTTGAAAGAAGTTTCTAATTTGGATCCATTTCTCAAGTTTGACTTTCTCATTTCATAAGATGTCAGAGTTTTCAATAATTGATCTTTAGTGTAATTCTTGTAGTCTATGTGTTCTTCAATAACACATACCTTTTCATTGTACACATCAGGAAGAGTTCTAAGAATCTTCTTCACAATCCTGGATTCATCTACTGTAGCACTAAGTCCTTGCATTCCAGCTACTACCTCATCCAATCTCTATACATATGCTTTAACATTCTCATCTTCAAACATATGGAGGAGCTCAAACTATGTCTCCAAATTCTACAACTTTACTTCTTTGACCCTTTCATCACCTTCATGCACTTTTTCCAAAGTATCCCAAACTTCTTTAGTAGTCTTCAAGTTTTGAACCTTAATCAACTCAGAATGTACAAGACTATTCTTCAAAATGAACTTCACCTTATTGTTTGCTTCATGTGCCTTGATTTCGTCAGGTGTACTCAGACAATTAGTAGGAGGAGTGTAAGGAGTCTTGTATGCTTTCTCCACATCATATCCACAATATTCCAGATATTCTTCCATCAATAATTTCCAGATAGCATAATTAGTTCCATCAAACTTCAAATACTCATAAGTAAATTTTCCAGCCATCCTGGACCTTCCTTAAGCGGTTAAGCTCTTCTCCAAGGAACCAACCTCTGATACCAATTGTTGAACAAGAAAAATAAGAGGGGGGGTGAATCGGTTGTAGAAAATTTTAATCCTTAAAACATTCACCAAAACTTAGATCAATCACAAATCTTTACTCTACTAAATAATTAAAGTTTCTATGCAAAGTTAGAAACTAAAAAGCATCACACATACATAGTAACACCAAATTTATGTTAAAAACCCAATAAGGGAAAAACCATGGTGAGAATTATCTCACACTATAAAGAATATCAAAACTAATTACAAAAGGCTTACTGCTTGATAAGGCTCATTGCTAAGAAAGGACTCACTATCTGGATCAGGACTCACTGTCCAACAAGGGCTAACACTCGGAGGGCTCACTGCCATAGAGTTACAAAGAAGATAGAAGAGATAGGTTACATAGAGAAGAAAATATCAATGCAACAAATATTTCTACCACAATTCACCCGACCACTTGCAGTCATGCATGAATGATAGAATCCACCTTTAGCTCACTACATTCAAAAACTCAACATTTAAGATTTTCACTGATCTACCACACTCACACCACACATCAATATTGATCTGTATCTTTCACCATCTCTTTGCTACATTCACATCATTAACTCATTCTATATTTATACCATCTTCAACTTTGAAACATATCCAAAGTCATCCATTCATTATTCAATTTCAAATTAGGTCAGTGCCAAAAAATTCTAGGGTGGAATTAGAATGGGGGCGACCCAAACACATGCTTGATGAGGACCCAAATAAGTCCCAACACGCTTCATCAACTTTGAGAGTAGGGTTTAACACAAGGTCATCCAAACCAGTGTAAAACACATAGAACAATTAAGCACACATAACCCTTAGCACAATCCAATCCTTCTAGATACCAAAATCATCTTCAACATGATCACAATAGCTTAACTCTAGAACCGCAAGTCATAAGACCTTAGACCTAAAGAGAAATATGGACCAACATTATTTCTCTTAGACCTTAGACAGATACCCAAGAGACTATAGTTCACAACTGGTGAACATAACTCACACTGTTCGATGATCTAGAAGCCAAAATATTGGATATAGCAGCTTCCAACAATGATGATCAACATATCTAAACCATACGAACATAGGACCAAAAACTAGAGCAAAACCCAAAGCAACCACTGAACACCTACAACCTTTCTCCATTATAATTTTCTCAATATCCTCAACATATACAACCAATAACCTGCATCCATGAAATTAATGAAAACAAAAACTAGATGATAACTAGTTAACCAGTTGACATCAATGACAACACCTTCATTCTTGCAATGGAATCTAAAGGCGCATCTATTCCTTCATAGACTATACTAAGATCAAGAAGGTTAGACAAGACATCAACCTCCACACCTATTGTTTCAAAGTCCCTTTGAATAAAACCAAGAAGTGGCTCTAAGAAGATAGACACATCTAGCCTCCAAAAGAAACAAGACTTCAAAGAGAAGAAATAAAGAAAGAGAAAAAAGGAACAAGTATATCACTTGAGAAGAAGAAAAGGAATAGGAAGAAGTAAAATTGGTCTGCAAAAAGAAATCCAAAGTATCTTAGGAAGATACTAGTACAAAGAAAGGAAAGGAGAAAGAGAAGAAACCTTTAGTCCATGAGCACAATCCTATGAAGCTTGATGCATTGTTCAATGCTATTGCAAAGTTTGGAATTATGAAGGAAACAATTGAAATGTATCTAGATGCCAATAATGCAGACAAGGAAACAATTGAAGAGGCCATTGTCAAATACATGGTGACATTTAATGTTGGCCTAGGTGAGATAGTGGATTAGTTACCAGATGAGCTAAAAGAAGTATTGAGTGCAAGAAGACAAGAGGAAATTGCAGAAGATGCAAAGATGAAATATTTTTCCTTGGAGAAGATTGGTTCCTCCTTATCTCATGAGGAAAAATTTAAGTTGTCTCAATTGCAAGTCCAAGAATTCAGAATAAAGAAGAGAGTAAATAATATTATGGGAAAGGATAAGGATGATATAGAGAAGTTAAGGGAAGAAATAATAAAATCAACCAAAAGACTTCTTAAAGAATTGGGAGCCTCTTTAGGTGATGAAGATGAAATGCAACAAGACACATTCCTCCTAGAAAGTAATGAACTAGAAAATGAGCAACATGAGCATGAGTATGAGCAAGAAGAAATGTTAATAGATAACACCCCTCCAAATGGGAAAACAACTGCAGAACAAAGAAAATAAGATGATCAAGGATTCCCAAAGAAGATACAAACTCAAAAGGAACAAACTATATCTCCTTCAGAAGTTGAGAAGTGAAAATATCAAAAAGTACAAACTGTATCTCCTTCGAAAGTTGAGAAGATTCTAGAAAAGTGTTCTAATAGTGGAGAGAAGGAGAAGAATGATAAGCATGCAAAATAAAGCACAAAAATAGAACATGAATCCTTTACAGCCTCTAGAGATTCATTCAAAGATCCTCTGGATATGCAAATGTAGTTCCAACCAGTGGTGTCTGCACAACTACTGCAAATTACAATGCAAAAAAGGTCAAGTGGACATGGAAAAGATCTCTATAAGAAATATGGGTGGAGTCCTAAAGCCAAATAATTTTGTTCATTGAAAAATAATGCTTCTTTCTCCTCATTTTTATTCAATAACACTTGCATATTTATAGGATTCACAAATCCTATTTTTTTAGGAAACTTCCTAAACAACCTCCTTAATTATATTGAGTTTTTTAACAACTCAATATAAAAAAATATTTGTACCATCAATATAATAACCTATTAACAAACCTAATAAATGATTATTAGATGCATCCTATAAATGATGCAATATTCCTAACACCCCCCATATTGTATCATTCTCCTAATGGGAATAAGTAGACCAACAATACTTGATGAACACATTCAATAGTTCATCCTAAGGTATGAGTAGGGACATATACATCTACTTATGAGAAGCAGTAGTGGAACTAGCCTCACTATGCTCACTATACTTTCATCCAAGGATAGGGATAAACACATCTACCCATGGAACCAAAGATCGAGACTGACACATCTACCCATGGTTTTACAACGAGTTTGGATAGGGACAAACACATCCATCCAACATCAAGGTTATGAACAGGGACATACACATCTGCTCACAACAATTATGACTAGGGACAAATGCATCCAATCATAATTACCAACTCTTGTGACTAGAGGTAAACACTTCCAATCACTTACAACATCTTGTGAATGGGGACAAACACATCCATTTACAAACAATCAAAAATTGTGATTGGGGACAAACACGTCCAATCACATAAAAAATTTAAGAAGTTCTTGTTTTCATGTATGTAGCCACCATTATAGATCATTTCCACTCTAATAAAAAATGATATGAGACGGTTGCTAATGCCACCTAGAAACTGATCTTGGCTTTCGTCATTTTGGCACAAATAGTTTTGTCGCTAAAATAGTTTCACAACCCCATCGCTAGTGATTGATGAGAGGATGCTACTTTTCCTCCAACCTCCTATGCCTCCATCCTCCAATACGTCTACTAATTAATTACCAATTTTTTCTTTGAGGCTCAGTTTTATAATGCCCCCCTAGAAGATGGACATTGTGTACAAGCAATAATGCATCCTATTACAATTGAAGTAATTTTAATTTTTATAATTTTTGAACAATTTTTGTATTTTAACATGACAATAGGCCCTACTCTAAATATAATACAACTTGAATTTTATACTAACACATAAACTATCTCTATAAAAACTAATAGTACATTTTTGAAACACTTAATCTACAAACATAGACTTTTAAAATAAACTAAACTAAACTAAATATTTTTCCACATCAAGATCCTTGCAAACTTGAAGACCACCCATTGTATTGAGCTCACTTTTATTTGGATTATTACCATTGCACACCACCTCCAGATCAAGTTCATGTTTGCTTCTAGCTTTAGAACTATTAATAGATTAAACATCATGTATGCTAAATTTTGCATAGAAAATATTTTCATCACCATTACACTTCGAATTACTAACTTTTCTATTAAAATAGATCTTTATCTAGATCATCATAAAACTTATCAGTGATTGACCCCACCATTCCTATAACTAAACAAAATTTTGGATGAAATGGATCACAAAATTCATCCACCGCTAGATTTTTTAAGCCTTGAGTTCTTCCTAGAGCTCCAACTTCAAGGGAAGACACATCAAGGGCATGTAGATTTACCACCACTCTAAGAGTGAATCTTCATTCAAATCTTCATAAATCCAACGCTTGTGTGAGAGACTTCATCAACACCTTAGATTTTCCAGGAAACTAGAACACATGATTGTTGCCTTGGTGACTTATCATATCTTGAAAATTCTATAGGAAATTCCAATGGCGTTGATGATTTGGTGTCTCACTATTCCTCGCAATAATAACTATGGATTTCATAGAACTTCCTCTCAAATACATGAAATCCGATCCAAAGACCAATACAAAGCAACGAGAGTCGACTAAAATATATGTTTCAGATCAAGAAGAGTACTCCTTCAAATTCGCTAATGACATGCAAAATTTTTAACAAAATTTCCAAAAGATAAAGATTACAAAAGTAATGTTTAATGAAAAGTAGTTGTGAATTGGAATAAAATAATATATATTTTACAAGTCGTCCTCTGGCAATAGAATGGCACTCAGTAATTAAGTGATATCATGGTGTCTCTTTTCAACCAACAAAAAAATTGTACAACCCATTTTCAATGGTGCTAAATGATACCATATAAGAAATATGGGTGGAGTCATAAAGCCAAATAAGTTTGTTCACTAAAAAATAATACTTCTTTCTCCTTATTTTCATTCAATAACACTTGCATATAATTTATAGGATTCAAAAATCCTATTTTTTAGGAAACTTCCTAAAAAACCTCCCTAATTATATTGAGTTTTTTAACAACTCAATATAAAAATATTTGTACCATCAATATAATAACCTATTAACAAACCTAATAAATAATTATTAGATACATCCTATAAATGATGCAATATTCCTAACAATCTCTCCCCTTCATAAGTTGTAGCTTGGTGATGTTTTCCATGCCTTCGCAAGAAAGGATATTATACAAACTCACCAAAAAGACACAAAGTTAGTTGATGAGGCTATCAAGGTGTTGCAAAAAATCCTTCTTGGAATATCCACTGATAATTCTTTGACAGGTGTACATCAATTGAAGTCAATTTTAGATTCTTTTAAGGAGTACTCTACAAGTCTTGAAGAGAAGACAAAGAAGGAAGTAACAAAGAGATTGAATGATAAGAGGCTAGTTGATTCCTTAGATAAATGTGCTATTGCACATATAAATTTGCAAGGCAACTTAGAGGATGTTCAAAAGAGTTTGGAGGAAGCCAAACTATGTTCCAATTCTGTTTGAAATGGCCATCATCTAAAAAATGTATTAAGGATTAGATGGACTCAATTGAGTCCCAAATTGCTCGGGCCTCATGTGTGTATGATCTAGTGAATTATGGGGATGGAGCAACTAGAGTGATCATTGAAAATATACATAGTCAATTCTTCTTACTAGAGGAAAAAAAAGAAAAAATCATAAAGCAGTATAATTGGATCCGAAATATGGTAAGTCTAAGGCTTACATCTTTAACTGAAGCTTTTGCTAATGCAAAAAAGGTTGTACAAAAGACAACAATGCCTAGCTCTTTGAAAGAAGGATAAGACCTTTATGTACAATTTGAAAACCAAAGCTACATGCTTTCTTTCACCAAGAAGGATTGGGGGGCCGCTAAGAAGGATTGGGAGACACACCTTGCAAAATTAAAGGCAACATCATCCAATTCAAGCGTATATTTCATTTTGAATTGTATAGACAATTTTTGATCTTAATGTATATTTGTGAAGTTTGGAGATGGTGTGTGGTATAATTTTGTCTTTTTGGTGATGGATAACATAGTCAGGGGGAACTATTCTCATGCAGATATATTAGTAAGGGGGTGTAATGTGGATGTACTACCCTTTACCCTTAATGTCAAAGGGGGAGTGAAGCAAAGAAGTGTGTTGCCATCGATGACAAAGGGGGAGATTGTTGGCAACATGAGCATGATGGTGTATGGGTTTGTATTGATGTCAAACCACTCTATTATTGATGGTGTTTTAGAATATATATAGTCCACAGAGGACCAAGCATTTTTGGGAAATTGGCTAAGTCCCAAATTGAGATAGTGCATTTTTAATGTAACAGGGGAATAATTTTGTGGTTTGTATTGTTTTGCTTTGAATTATCTTGTCATGTGGTTTTGAGTCAATAATGGTATGTATTTAAGGATTCCATATCCAAAGTTTTAAGTTTTTATGTCATTTGTAGTAGAAGATATTAATGATAGAGTATCAAACTAAGTTGTGATAGAGTTACAGGCGTAAAGTTCATGTTGGAATGCTTTACATTCCAACGCGGTTGATCATTGTGCTTTGCGGATTTTAGGAAGTTCTTAGAGGTGCTAGATGTGTTTTCACTATGAGTTTCAAGTGGTTTTGTGTTCTGTGTGTCAAGTTTTGGATGAACAGTTGGCTCATTCAGTTGGTGCTTTATCAATTTGTTTGTGCAGTGCTGACCTAAGGGTTTTGGGGTTGTGCAAAACAATTTTTTTTCTAGAGTGGGATTATGGGAGTATCTATAGGTCATTATAACCTATTTTGGTGAAGAACATGCTTTGGTTACTTCCACAAGATATGTGTGTTGGAATTTTGAGTTGACAGGTTTTTGGGTTACACGTTTCATCCAATTAGGCCAACCTAGTTGATGATATGAATGCTTGTGAAAGATATATACATAGAGAAGGACAATTCATAGTGTGTAGTGTGTGTGTGTGTGTTGTAATGTGATGTAATCTTGTGCATGCACATTATAAGAGTGACAGTGAAGGATGAAGTGTGTAAAGCCAATTTTCTAAGCAGAACAAGGACTTATGTTTTCAGAATAGAGCAGAAGCATTGTTTATAGAAACTTTGGCAGTGAGGCACTTTTGTATGTCCTTTTTTAATTTAGGAAGAAGTGATCTTCCTTGGGAATTTAGCCCTCCTATTTTATGGATAATGAGTCATTTAAGCTGTGATCTATTGTAATCGGTTATGATATATAGTGATTTAATCCTCAGTGGTTTTTCCCTTTTAAGCATTTTCCATTTAAAATCTGGTGGTATTTATTGTTATTGTGCATGCTTTACTTGTTTCTTTCTATTTCTGAAAGTTTAAAGAGATTCTTAATAATGCATTTTTAAGTTATTGAATTTTAGGGAATATTGATTCACCCCCCTCTCAATATTTTGGATGTTCAACAAATAATTCATCCATAAAATCCTAGATATATTAGTTTGCTAAGAGCATGGGTAGAGATAGAAACTATGTGGATCCCATTTCTTATGGATCTATTAAAAGTAACACATCTTGCAAAAAATAATTTTGATTTTCTAAAAGAAGAATAGGATATTATGGTGGCCCTCAACCAACTAAAATTTGTTGACTTCTTGTTTAGTTTTGTTGCAGCCTCTATGTGGTTTTTTTGCTCACGCGTAGGCATGTTTCCTTGCTGAAAATTTTCTATAGATTTTTTGTTATTTTGTGGATATTTCATTGTTACTATGTTTTTAGTTTTTAAAAATACTGTGGTCCTTTCAAAAAAATCCTTTACCTTTAATTAAAAATAGCTAAAACAATTAAGAAAAATTTGTAACCCAAGAAACTAAAAAAAATCTCCCAAATGTTTTAAACACCATGATTCAAAATTTTCATGGCACACAACACATATCTTGCAAACTCCTAGTCATTGGAGTATACAAGAAAACCTTATAAACAAGAAACTTGTGAAATTAAAACTACCTAGATAGAACATAGAGGTACCGACCAATCAAACATACTACATAACCAATTTTGATAGCTTTTATGGAGCAATAAAAATACAATAATGATACATAGATCATCTACCAATAATAGTACAATGCAAATTTTGTGGATGGATCTCCAATATCTTCATGTGTCTATTATTAAAAAAGGGATTAAGTATATAGGAGGATAAAACAATTAACAACTAACCACTAACAAAAAATACATTAATTAAAAATATTTATTATTCTTTCATTATCCTCCATAATGAACATTTGGAAACTACAAAAAAAATGTTAATTATTCTATCATCTCCCTCACAATGAAAATTAGCAACAATATGAAGCAAATATCAAAGTGTTTGGAGGTTATCACAAGCAAGGAGTTTTATGAAGATATCCAATGCAGGATAGCACACAAGCTCAACCGACTCTCTAATATAGTGATGTTGAACTTTAACATTCTTAATCTTGCTACAAAACACCAAACTGTTAATCATATGTATAGTACTTTAGTAATCACAATACAACATTGTAAAACTATTTGGTATGTGTTACATATCCTCTAAAAATTTCCTCACTAAAGTACCTAGCAAGTTATAAACGTAGATTCTTTGTACTTAGCCTCTATGGTAGTGTTAGCTAATGAATTGGCCTTTTCAAATATGATGTAAATATTAACTCTATTTCCCATTGTGCACTAGGGCCAAACCACTAACAACTTAAAAAATGTCACAATTGCATTTGTGAATTTCCTCTTAATTTTACAGGTACAACTCCCTTGTATGATTTAATTAATAATTGGTATGCTTTTTACTTGAAAGCAGGAAAGGTGACAAACACTAACTCATAAAAATGAAGTTAATGTGAATTAAACCAAAAGAAAATCACAAATCACTTAGAGCACAAACTAGAATGATCAATGATCATCAAGAAAGGAGATCATAATTGTAATAAATGAATGTAATGCAGTAGTGGATGCCTTACACAAAAAAACATGTCCAAAAGATGTACACAACTCACATATTGGTATGATTAACACTATATTCAAAACCACGATTCACAGATCACAAGTTGTTGCAAACATGAATGAATTAAGAGAGAAAACCAAAATAAAATTGTTCATTTTCCTCTATTACAACATAGTGCAATTAAGAAATTCCAGATCCTCAAAGAATCACTCTAAATAAATATATAGGGATAGATCTTTTACTATCTTGGCAGTTACTAAACGGTTGCTAAATATAATGATGCTTTCTTGCCACACAATTTCTTGACCTGGAGACCAATAGACAGAGAAGCATTAATGGCTGAAAATAATTACATTTGTAAATGATAAGACCTTGGATAGTCACTAAACGTTTCTTATTTCAAAAAATTCCCCATGGCCGACCATTCTTTGCAGTCAACACAATTCATAAACATTGCATTAAATGTCCAATTCAAGTTAACCATAGGATCACACATGCAAACTGTCCAAAAGAGAGATCAATTGGGAGAATTTAAATAAATATTGGTCACATCAAAAATTAATTTAGGCCACATCACCATCCTATCATTTTCCAAATCTCAATGAAACCCAACTTAGATAAGCTCCCAAATTTCTATAAATTTGACAAACACAACTACATTTCACCAACTAAAAGCATTCTAAAAATGGCGAGTGCACAAAGTGATGGCATGTCAATGAATGAATTCATGATAATTGAAGAGGTTGAGTGTATTCCTCTCTTTAGACTTCTACTAGACTGGTTGAGGGAGGTCTTCGTGATCCAGAGTGAAGTGGAGTAGGAAGTGTTGCATGACATACTAGGAGAAATGTTTCTGAGTCAGATTCATGTACACAATGCAACACTTCTTGAACATTTCGTTTATACTATCGTTCACACTTCTAGATGAAGAGACTAGGGAATGAGGGCATCTAAACACATGATTAGGCTCGAGTTTCTACACAAGGTGAATGTAGCTCTCACAGGGCTCAGCGATTACCCACAAACTAGTTTGATTAGAGATGTTGTTTGCATTGCAACCACGACCCAACATGAGGCAAAAAAGAAGTTGCGACTCTCCTTCACGCAGGATTGGTGCGAAATGATATGGGGTTGTTTTCCCAATTTCTGCAATCCCATGTAAACCTATTGTCACTAGCCCAGATTGAACATCTCTAGGAGGTGGTGGAGTTTGTGTGTTGATGTTCACCTTGTGTGCCTGAAAAGAGATATTTTAATGCCCCCAAATTTTATAATCGAATACCAATTTTTTAACCCCAATATAATATAATATAATGAAAGCATTTTTTGATATTTTGGTGTCTCATTCTTTCTGAATGTTTCCCAGTTTTAATTGTTTTGTTGTATCTTGTAATGGTATTCATTCATATTCCCTCTATATAGCACCTTGTAACTATGTGGCTTTAACTCTTATCATTTATGCCTTCTTTCAAACAATTCTCTTTAGGGCAGTAAGACCAAGGGTTTGTGAAACCCTAGCAAGAACCATCGATGGTTTTAAAACCAACTGAAACTCTTGCCCATACTTGAAAACTCTTAACTTTCCTTCATCGATGGTCTTTTTGAAAAGTTTGCAAACTTCAAGTACAAACCACCAACATTAAAATTTCAAGTATAAAGACTTCATAAATCACTTCTATTACTTGGGAAGTTACAACAATTAAACAACCCACTACCCATATATGATACTGAACAAGTTTAAAGGGAAATCAATGTGAACAAAAGTTAGAATAACTTAGGCGGAGCTTGCCAGGGTTAGAGGAACTCAATGAAACACTGCCAAACACCAATACTTAGCCAAAATTTGAGCAAGGGCATTGATTTCAAGGGTAGTGACCAAAATCAAGGTAATAGTGGCTTTTACTGGGGACAAGGACTAAAAAGGATGAAGCAAGGAACCCAAAGATGTTTAGAACCAGTGCTTTATCCGTTGGGCACAAATTCATAAATAGAGGAGGAACCAAACCAAAACAAGAACCAAAAAAAAAAATAGGCACAACAAAAATGACACACAAAAAGGAAACTATGTATAGGGTAGGATAAGACCTACCAGAGGAAAGGTGAGAGGCTGCTCATACAAAACCATTGACTAGTTGAGAGAAAAATGATCCAGACCTGAAAAATCCTGTCACCCCATGCAACATCTGGACAATAGTAAAGATTTGAATTTTCTGAGTACTGATATTGTTGAAGAGAAATTCACCATTCATCACATTCCCAAACAACCACCGCTCATTATAGATTTCTTTCTGAGATAGATAATCCTGCATCAAAACATCCATGTTACCATTCACTCCTCCCTAAGGCTCGATCATCTGAATAATTTCCCTTTTATGCAATAGTTTTGAATTTCCTTGTGTCACTATAGCAACATGAATTTTCATCTCATAGGCTGCCACTTCATCACCATTGCGTCTTTGCAATCCCATTGTATTTTCACCCTCAACTAATTCAGGACTTTTCACTTCATCAACATCCAAAAACAAGTATCTTCTCCTATCATCATATCTTGAGAACAAAATCCTGGAAACT
>VDFB02228778.1:0-11738 GCA_007258455.2 Sequoia sempervirens
CAAACGTGAAAACCTAAACTGTCAAAATCTCAAGTATAGGTCTGTCGGTAAGCAAGTTGGTCAACTCTTTTCTTATCAATGGCATGTAAATCATAAATCAATTTCATCATCATTTGATACAAAGCATTTCCTAGGATCCGTTCCGACAATGGGCGCTTTTATCAAATCAACCAATTTGGGTAAACAAAATGACGTGTCATTAACATGTCCTAGGATCCGTTCCGACAATGGACATTATCTTTTGGCAATAAGTTTTGGCTCCCATCTTTTGAAACACATCCCTCTGGCTGAAGGTATGAAGAACATTGGCTTGCTTGTATACTTGATCTTTTCTTTTGATTTATCATACTGCGCTCATTCCAAGGACCTCTCGATGATATCCGAACGAAGGATTTAGAGAGAAAGGAATGGGGCAACGCATCATTAGCTATTTTGTTCCGCTTTATGCTTTGCTGGACGCTCTTGTAAAAATAACTTGGCTAATACTCTGTTTTGTTAGATATGTATGAGGATGTTCTGTGAGTAGCTTTCATTGACTCATTGCATTGATTGGTTATACCTTCCGCGGTTTTGGTCTCCAGATGTTTGAAACTTCTAAAGTGCATCCCAGCAAGGTTTCTGTATGTCAGGTATGAACAAGAATACTCCTATCTATTTGTCGAGTCAAAGTCCATCACACTAAGTACAAAGCCATCCTGGTCCTTTATACCTTTGATGCATCAGATTTAGGCGTATATCAAAATAAAAGTGCAGGACTTTGAAAATCCCAATCCTTGATAAGCAAATCATCATCCATCTATCATCATCATTTCTCATCATCATCAGCATGTATCTATCATCATCATCATCTCTAATAAAGTCTAGACCAATCATGGACTTGTTGGATCCTCTTGTCATCATCTCATTCCCGCACTAACATCATGCATCCGTCATGCATCCATCATGCATTCATCCTGCATCTGCAAACCATCAATAAACTGCATACCACATATCATTCATATCATACATCATAGGAAACATTGATCATTTCACATGCATTGCATAATCATCATCATAATATAGATATGTTAGTCTCTCATAACTCATCCACTGCATAATCACAGCATATCACATCATCAATCTCATCCATCTCATATCATATCATCATTTAAGTTGTTTAGAATAATATAGATTTGTTATTCTAAGCATCTTGAAATCATTTTTGCATCGTCATCCATAATCACCCATTTTGAATCCTTTTCTATCATGATCGACTTCAAATTGAATCTTTCACACCCTCGGAGGCAAATACCAAAGAAAATTTCTTCCAATAGCATATGAAAATCAAGTGGTTCTTTTAATTTTGATCACAGAAGTTTATTCCCTTTGAACCAACGCAACAAGTACATTGCTTCAAAGAGGGGCAAAATGTAAACATGCAAAACTAACATTCTGCATTTGATCAGGTTCATTCATCAACCGAACTGGATATTGCATTATATCCATTCATCACTTTAAACCATTCATCAAATAATCTTATAAACATTATCATTCAACCTTAATCATATTCCATTCATCCAATAAATCAGGACTTTCTTTAAATTAAGTACTAAATCATATTTCATCCTTTTTCTGATTTAAATAAATCAGAAAGTTAAGTCCAAAATGTCAAATCAGTTAATCAGCATAATCATCATTAAATTAATCTAATCCTAATCTAATACTAATCACATCCCACTTGCATTATCTAGACCTAGCCACTTGCACAATAAATCAATTTTATTGATTTATTAAAACAATCATTTTCCCTCAACATGACAAGTCAAACAGGCTATTTATTGCTGTTTTTCCTTGTCCCCCTCTCAGCATTTATGGCAAAATTTGAATTCAAATTTTCCCCCTCTTGGGAACTCTTCCCAAATCTTGCACATGCATCAACTAATCACCACTTGACAAGTGTCCTTCTATCATTGGCAGAATCTTAGTCCCACATTGGTCTCTCTTCAACAATCTTAGCATTTGAAATCTTCAAATAGAGGCTTCAACATTGAGCAAATCCTCCACAATTCTCCACAACTTGATGCAAGGTCATTCTCTTTGAGAACTTATCTTGTCCATTTATCATCTCCACCATATTCATAGCATTTTTATCCTAAGCTTTGGTCAAGGATTGGGAAAGGGTCACTAGCACATGTGACACCAATCCACTATGAAATAGATATGTATCTTGTTTCTTTCATTCTTTCAATTTAGTTTGATTTGCTATCATGTTTAGGAAGCATTTTGCATTATTTCATAGGAGTATTTTGATAAATTTGTAAGTCATTAATCCATGCTTGAGGTATAGTGTTTGCAGATTTAAAAAGGTACTCCACCGGGCATCATCGACATCGACACCAAAATGTATCGGGGCAAAAAGTTTATTTTCTTTGAAGCAATGCGTTTCACACATCACTTCAAAGAGGGGCAATATGTATATGCATAAAATTGGTCATGTTTAATTATTCCTGACATTTAATTAAATACTTATTATTTAATTAATTTCTCTAAAGTCTTCTACATGTAATTAAATTTAATCAATTTAATTATATTGTTCATTCATTTTATTCTCCCACTATAATTAAATAAATTTATTTTATTTATTTAGTTCATATATCTACTTAATCAAATTAAATAAATACATTTTATTTATTTAAGTTAATTATCATCTTTTGAATTTAATTAAATCTTTTTAATTAAATTTAAAACATCTCTTTTCTTCTATTTTAAACTTTCTTCTAATTAATTAAATACTTTTATTTAATTAATTTTGTAAACACGTGTCATTCCTTCAAATTTAATTAAATATTTTATTTAATTAAAAATCTTATGCTTTCTTTCATAATTAGATATTTCATTTAATTATGAAATCTTTTGATTTCCTCAAAATCTTAATTTAATTAAGAAAAATCAACATGCACTCATAAATAAATAATTGAATTAGATAATTCATTATTTATCTTCTCAGAATCTTTCCATTTTTCTTCTAAAAAAAGATGATTTTTAAATCATCTCATCTTATCTCTTCCATGGAAATGGAAAAATCTTGCTTTACTCATTTTCTTCTATTTTTCTCTTCAGTCTCATCCATTTTCGACCATTTGATCTGTCAAGAATTATCATAGCCGTTGACCAACCCAGCCAATCAAAATCTTTGAAAAACTCTATAAATGCATGTGCAAATCCAAGCACTGGTTAAGACGACTACACAGACGAACGTATACACAATTACGCTTGCATTCTTACATTTTAGCAATTTCAGCAATATTCGTATCTTAGCATAATCTTGCATTTAGCATAGTATGCATTTTAAATCTCATTCTCTAGTAGCCTACTTCATTGAGCTTGGTATTCCAAATCTGAGAGAAAATTGAGCAAACGAAACGCTGGAGATAGAGAGCAATAAGACGAATTCAGAGAAGCTGCCATAAAACAGTTTGCTTACTTGTTTTCTTTAAGTTTCTTTGATTTAATGTTTTATTTATTGTGTTTTGATTAATTTATGATTGACATATTTTTCATACACACACCTCTATCTTGAACTTCTACAACTCAAAGATCTACCTATTAAACTTATAGATATCTATCTTTAGAGTGCTTGCCATTTTCTTTACCTAAAAATTGGATTCATCTACAGAGAGTTGTCACTCAAAAAAATATGATTGCATGAATGAAATGCTCTCCCTCTCACGAGTTAAAAGAAAACACTAAGCTCTCATACCAAATAAAAAAAGCATAGATAATAAATATAGAACTATATTAAACAAGCTACATAGTAAAAATAAATTTTAGTATAATTACAAACAATTAGACAATAAACACAAGGGTTAACTTGAGAAAATCTTTTGGGAAAAAACTAGCAAAATCACAACACCACTTAATAAATTATTGCAAGAAAAGACTACAATACAAAGAGTTTCAAGTGTAATAAATGATGTCTTCACCTTGTATCTAACTCAATTTCAACAATATGTTCCTTTGATACAAAAACATATCCAAACACTAACCCAAAAACTTGATTTGTAAGAAATGAGTTAATAAAAAAACAAGAAATGGTTTTCAAAACCATGGATGTCACAACCCATTCCACCATGAAGTTAAGTATCCTATACATTTTTTTATTTTTTATTTTTTATTTTGTTTGGAAGTTTCCTTTTATGTGTTACTTTGATGTTATTTCATAATAATATATTCATTTCCACCTTTCCCTAATACATTATTGATCAACTAGATGCATGGAAACATATAAAGAATTCAATATGGTGAAGATATCATCACATTTATCCTTGAAGCTCCCAAGTACAAGAAATAAACAAGACCTTTGTTTGTTATTTCATTAGCAACAATATAATTCTAATAATTTGTGATTATAGGTTACATTACTTTATATGGAAAATCTATACATACAATGAGTTAAAAAGTAGATACAATCTCACATTAACAATGCAAATTAAAATTAAAGTTATTTTGATAAAGCTACCCATATAAGCTATCAAGAAAAAATTTGCATAAAGAAAAAAAGTCAACTTTTAGAATTAGATGATCTTTATGTCAACAAATTACATATTATACAAGACATGGTTTCCCCAAGTCAATATGTTTATTTTAGTTGTAAGAGTAGCTTGTCATCCAAGAATATTCAAGTACAATTATTCGTCATAAAAGAGAGTACTTTTGAATCCAATTATGTGTATTTTTACATCAACATTTTGGATCACACTAATCTAAAATGTATATTTATGATTCAAAATTTTAATACAAAAAAACACAATTGAATCCAAAATAACTCGCTACTAACTTCATGAACTATGGAAAATTCATGCCTACTATCTTACAAGTTAGAAAGACCTCATGTGCTAATAATGAACACCTAAAGACAAAACATGATCCACTACCTACAGAAAATATTTCTCAACTTAGGAAGAAATAGATCCACTTGTGATTGGAGAAGCCATAACCAAAAGATGGAAGAATAGGGAAACCAAGTCCAAATGATGTGTGCCTCTGAAAACTTCTCAAATGTCCACATGTCAGAATGAGATGATGTCAATCTAAGAACATGTGAAGAATGATGCAGAACAATCTCCAAAAATGATGAATATGATGGGTCGACAACAATGATGTGGTTGTCAACAAAGAGGAGATGAATGTCCTCAAAGTAATCCTCTAAATTTGCAATATGAAACTCCACAAAAAAGAATTACATGTTTGCAAGATACAAATCCCAAGTAGTTGTGTTTGAAAGATGATGAATGTCATGTTACATTGAACTAATAGGGGCCAAGGATGTGGTGCTGGAATTTTGGAGATGTTAAAAGCTCTATTTTTTTGTGAGTTGCTTGGGTGTTTTCATCAATGTCAACCCCTTGTATAAAGAGAGTGTTGGAATGTTGTTGGTATTGATGATGTGCTTGAAATTTTTGGTATTGATGTCAACACATTCTACTAGTTTAGTCATTGATGTATTACTTCAATATAGTTGCAAAGTTTGTTGACCTGACTTGTGGTTGGGAAGATTGTTGTATTTGGAAAGTGTTGCATGTTGTATATGCTATAGATGTATTTTAGAGGTGTTAATAATGCTGCTAATGAAGTTGGTTCACTTGGTTTCCAAGTGCTTTTGAGAAAATTTGATAAAAGAAAGTTTAGTGTGATAGAGTGGTGTTTAGAGTTTTTGCACCACATTTATTCATGATTGAAGATATGCTCTCACACTTTGGATGTGATGATCAGATGTGCTTAGATGTGTTATATCTAGAGTTTGAGGTTTTGGATCATTCTATAATGGAAGATGTTTTTGACAGTATGTCTTTCTCATGAAACAGGGTGTCTGGGAGAAATAAGATTGCTCTACATTTATCTGCAGTGAAGGTTCTAGTGTTATAGATCTAGAAATATTCTTATAATGTTTGTATCTACCTTCCCTTGAAGTTTCAAGTGTTGAGTTGTTATACAAAGTTGTCTAGTGTGTTGGATGTTTGTGTCAGTATGTCTAGTTGCACAGAATGAAGGTGTTCTTAAGTTTTAGGTGGTTGTAGTAGTTGTGCAAAACATTTTGATGATGTTGGAATATTTTGAGATGTTGTAGGGATATTATGGAGTGTTGTTGTGGGCTACGTGAATTTTTTTGGACCTGATTAAACATGAACTTAATTGTTAAGGGCGCTAATATAGGTCTAGCCGACCCGATGTGTTAGCGCTAATTGCAGAGGATAATTGTTGATTGGGGAAGTATTGAGAAGTGTGTTGGTGTATATTTTGGTCCTAGTTAAGTAGTGGAATGGTTTGGCTTCACTTTTTTATATTATGGAAGTGTTTAGTGCTGACCTACTTGATGTTGCATGGTTGAGGTGTATACGTTTCCTTAAGGTTGACCTAATTGAGATTGTTTTAGGTTGTAGAAGGTATAAATGAAAGGATAATTATTGTATGGATGTAGAGCAATGGGTGTGATGTGAAAGATACAAATGTGATCAAGTGTAATGATATGAGTGTGAGCCTTAATGCCTATGACTTCCAAATGCAATGAGCAGAAGGTATTTGCGTTTCAGCCTGTTTGATGAGTTTTTTATGCTTCAGTGGAACTGTACCTTTGGCATATGAGAGATGAATTGTTAGTAGTTCAAATTGGCAATGAGTCACCCCTTCTTCTATTCTTCTTTATTTTGGATAGTGAATCCTTTCGTAGTGAGTCTTTCTTTATCTTTCTGGGCAATGATCCCTTGGTAGTGAGCCTTATTTTATTTGGTGTTGCAATTCATATATTTGTAAGCTAATCCTCACCATGGTTTTCCCCTTCTTGGGATTTCTACATAAATCCAATGTTCTTATGTGTTTGGTGTGTTTGCATTATTTATTTACATGTTTACATTATTTTAATGCATGTTAAGGGTTTAATGGTGGATAAGGGTTTAAGGGTTAATGCAGATGTGAATGGTAATGAGAGTTTATGGTGTTTTAAAGTATACAACTAATTCACCCTCACCTCTCAGTTGTCCTGTGCATCTAACAATTGGTATCATAGTTGTGGTTCCCAGGAAGAAGCTTAACCGCTTGAGGTAGATCCATACGACACATGAGAAAGGTTTCAAAGCTCTTTTGTTCGATTGAACAAATTTTACCTACTGGAAAGCTAGGTAGAGTCCTTTTTGGTTTCTCTTAGATTTGGTGTTTTTCAGTCTATTGAAAAAGGTTATTCTATGCCCACAAATGGTCCAAAAAGTGATGATAAGATCAAGGATTGTGAAAAAAATGGCAAAGAAAGGAATGCAATCTTGAGTGGTGTTTCTAATTTTGAACTTAGAAAGATGATGAGTCTAAAGTCTGCTAAAGAGACCTGGACAAATCTAGAAGTTATCTATGAAGAAGATGACAAGGTAAAACAAGAAAAGATGCAGAACTACAAAGCCAAATTTGAAACCCTATGGATGTCTGAAGATGAAGATATTACTGCCTACATGCTCAGAGTTGATGAAGTTGTCAATGCCATCATTGGTCTTGGTGGAAAGCTAGATGAAAGCAAAGTTATGAAAAAGGTATTAAGAAATTTTCCTAAATCTTATAGCCCTAAATTTTTTGCTATTGAGGAAGCTCAAAATTTGGATAATTATTCTAGAGATTAGATGTTTGGTGCTTTAACTTCTTTTTAAATGAGAGAGTTTGGTCAAGATGCTACAAACAAAGAAACTTGTTTTAAAGTCTGCAAAGTGGAAAAGGATGATGGATCAAATCTAGATGATCTTGATGAAGTGGAAACAAAATTTGTGAGGAGATTAAAAAATACAGGGATAATCTACCTTTCAAATGTATCAATTATGGAAACATAGGTCATTATACATCTAAATGTCCAATCAAAGTTACAAATTACAAACAAAAGGATCGTAAGGGTAAATTTTTCAAGAAGAGTTATTATGTTGAAAAGGACAATGGTGTTTCTGATGATGAAGAATCAAATTATTTGAATGAAGATAGTGATGAATGCTTGTTCATGGTTTTAAATGTTGGAACTAATTCTACTAATCTTGAAAGATGTGTGAAGGAAAGTTCCCCAAAAATAGGTCATATAATTGAAAGAACTATGTTGACTACTTTTCATGCTAGAGAAGAGAAGAATTACTATATCATTGATAGTGGATGCTCAAATCATATGACAGGTGATAAGAGTAAGTTTGTTAAGCTAGAAAAGTATGATGGTGGTCTTGTTAAGTTTGATGATGATACATATATGTTAAGATCTGTAGAAAAGGTTCAATTGGCTTTGATGAAAATCATAATGTAGATGAAGTTCTTTATGTTAAGGGTCTATGGCATGATCTTTTAAGTGTAGGAAAAATGTGCAAAAAAGGATATAATCTTGTAATTCAAAATGGTGGTTGTGCAATCAGAAAAGGAAGCTTTGGTAATCTAGTTGGTACCGGAACAAGGACAGAAGGTAATGTCCATCAACTCAAAGATAGTGGTGCAAGGTGCTTCATGTCTCAAACTAATGAAAGTTGGTTATGGCATACAAGAATGGGTCACAACAATTTTGATAGCCTAGTGAGGATAAGTTCTATTGATGTTGTGAGATATTTTCCAAATATTACAAATCCTATCAATGCAATCTATAAATAATAGTAAGTTGGAAACAAAGGAAAAATTTAAGATAAAATAATACTCTACCACATGTCCCTTGGAGTTAGTGTATACAAATCTATGTGGACCTACCAGATTAGAAGCTCATGTGGTGATGGGTATTTCACGTTATTAACTGATAAGTATTCTAGAATGGCTTAGGTTACATTTATCAAAGAAAAATTAAAATCTCTAGACAAGTTTAAAGCATCTAATGCTATGGTTGTGAATGAAATGAATCTAAAAATGAAATGTTTTATATCTAATAGAGGTGGTGAGTTCACTTCAAATGAGTTTAATAGTTTTTGTGAAGATCATGGAATAAGAAGGAATTTATCAACCCCTAGAACTCCTTGAAAAAATGTAGTTGTGGAAAGGAAAAATAAAATAGTTCAAGAAGTAGCTAGGGAAATCATGAAGGAAGCTAATATTTCAGATGTCTATTGGAGAGAAGCAATTCATACTACACTCTACATTATTAACAAAGGTCAAGAAAGAATGAACACTTCAAAGGATCCCTATGAGTTATGGTATGGGAAACCTCCTATTGTGAAATATTTTAGATATTTTGGAAGCAATTTTCATGTCAGAAGAGAAGAAGAAAACTTAGGAAAGTTTGATGAAAGATTTGATGAAGGAATATTCCTTGGATACTATACAAGTAGCAAGGCCTACTGATGCTACAACAAAAGATTGAAGCATATTTTTGAGAGTGCAAGTGTCAAAGTGGATGAAGAACCACATCAAATTTTAGTAATGATAGAAGGATATGAATATGATGAATCCCATTGTAGTGAAGAAGAAAAGGTTGAAGAAAAAGGAAAATAGTTGACAGTTGAAGAGGAAAAATCTCTAAAAAAGAATCATAAGACTCTCAAGTATGTGCCAAAGAATCATTGAGAAGATCAAGTCATTAGAGATAAGAGAAAAGTTGTGCTAACAAGGAGAAAAGTTGTTATAACAGAGTAACAAGAAAATTTCTATTTGCTTTTTGAGGTGGAACCAAAAATAGTGATTGAGGCATGCAAAGATGAGAATTGGGTCAAAGCAATGAAGGAAGAGTTAGAACATATAGAGAACAATCTGACTTGGGAATTGGTCCCAAGACCAAAAAAGAAGAACGAGATTGGTACTAAGTGGGTATTCTGAAACAAGTTGAATGAAGATGGAAAAGTTATTAGGAACAAGGCTAGACTTGTGTGTAAGGGTTATTCACAGGTTGAAGGTATAGACTTTGAGGAAAATTTTTCTCTAGTTGCAAGAATGGAAGCTATCATGATGTTTTTAGCTTTTGCAACACATAAACATTTCAAATTATATAAGATGGATGTAAAGTCTGCATTCTTGAATGGTGAATTGGAAGAAGAGGTATACATTGAACAAGTAGAAGGCTTTAGTTGTTAGAAGATGAAAATATGGTCAACATATTGAAGAAAGCATTGTATGGACTGAAGAAAGCTCCCAAAGCTTGGTATGCAAGATTAGATAAGTACTTGTTGCAACAAGGATTCACGAAAGGTACTACAAAGAGAAATTTGTATTTTAAAGCTGAAGGTGAATAAATCTTAATTGTGGTAGTATATGTTGATGACATAATCTTTGGAGGAAATACATAAAGAATTTGAGATGTCAATGTGTGGGAGATGAATTTCTTCCTTGGTTTGCAGATCAATCAATCAAAGAAAGGTATATTTGTATCATAATATAAGTATGTTAACAAATTGTTGAAGAAGTTTGGAATGGATGACTCTAAATTGATGTGTACTTCTATGGTTACTAGTTGTAAGTTGAGTAAGAATGATGAATCTCCTAAGACAGATCAGAGCACGTATAGATCAGTAATTGGTGGACTATTATACCTTATTGTGACTAGATTGGATATCATGCATTTAGTTTGTCTTGTAGCTATATTTCATAAAGATACCAGAGAATCCCATGTTGTAGTATTAAAGAGGACATTCAGATATTTGAAGGGTACTTTGTATTATTGTTTGTGGTGTCCTAAGGATACTGAATTCTCTTTGAGTGCATATACAAATGCAGATTAGGCTAGATGTGTAGATGACATGAAATGTATAAGTGGTGGTGCTTTCTTTCTTGGAAGCAAGTTCATTTCATGGCTAAGTAAGAAGCAAGATTCAGTGTCATTATCTACTACATAAGCATAATATATTGCAGCAACATCATTTTGTACATAGGTGTTATGGATGAAGCAAACATTGAAGGATATCTAACTTTTATATGATGAACCTATTCATATCTTATGTGAAAATCCAAGTGTAATCAATATTTCAAAGAATTCAATAATGCATTCAAGAAAAAAAAACATATCTCAATCTGGTGTCACTTCTTGAGAGAGAAGGTTGCATAAAATGAGGTGAAGGTGGAGTATGTGCCTACAAAGGGTCAAGTTGTAGATATTTTCATGAAGGCTCCTCCAAAATATACTTTTGAGTATCTCCAGGAGAAGTTAGGGGTTATTTCCCCTCCTTTCAACTAGATGCATAAGTGTGTGCATCTATCTGAGAAGAATTTCAAGATACATTCTTGGTCCTAGATTGATGCTAAAGGATACCTCTCATGGGGAGTAGGTACTAGTAGTTGTTGGATGGTGTAGTCAAATGGAGCATATTGTGTTCCCCTAATGGGGAGTGTGCAGGGAAGTGAGTATAGAGGAAAGAAAAAGAGTTCAATAGAAAAAATAAAGTGCAGAAGGTTGAGTGCAATTAATTGTTTATGTTGCAAGTGGTGCATGCAGGTGTTGTCCTTTGAATGTTGTAAAAGGGGGGAGCAAGAGAGTTGGATAAAATTATGGCCCTTTACCATTGATGTCAAAGGGGGAGAGAGAATCTAAAAAACATGGAGAGAGTTGTTTGAAAAACCATGGTGCAGAAGTGAATATGGTCTGAAGACCATAGGGGGAGAGAGTATGGAAAAGTATTGTCTAAGGAGCAAAGGAGGAAAGTGATCTAGAATGCAAGTGTTGTAGGTGTTGTAGGAGAAGAAGTCTTTGAAGAAAGAGGATGAAGAGTAAAGATTTGTCCCAGTAAGGGGGAGTACTACTTATTGTAGTAATGTTGTTGGTTGATTTTATTGTTGATGGTTTT
>VDFB02228780.1:0-11369 GCA_007258455.2 Sequoia sempervirens
GAAAACTATGTATGGGTCACCAAAAGGTAGTTTTGGGATACTAACTAGGAATCATTCGCCCATGGGAACATGGGTATTTTTTAGGGATTTCAAATTTTTTTTGGGAGCCTCTGATGTCAATCTATAGCTTGTGTTTGATCCCAGTTGGAGTGTCAAAAATTAGATTTGTAGGTGAGTTTTTATGAATTGACGACAAATTTGACAACTTTGAAACTTTTTCTAATCTTTCTCTTCAAAAGATCTCCAGTCCTTCTTCAACCTAAGATCTACAACACAAAAACAAGAGGGAATTTTTTTTTTGGAAAATGGGAGTTTCCCTTGGTCAAACCCTACAAGGAGTAATTAAACCTTAGATAGAAATAATGAAATGTAGAGGAATAATGAGAAAGAAAAATGATGTATTTGCAACTCACCAAACCATTGGAACAAACCTTTGAAGTAGTATAATATGTATCATTATCTTCCATGAAATGGCTTGAATGGATGTGGATCTTGATGTTTGAATTATGAATTTGAATGCTTGCTTTGATCTTTAAAACCTACATCACAATGTTAGCTCCAAAAATATGCATGATGCTTAAGACTTTGACATGATGCTTCAGATATTGATTGTTGCTATAGATTCTTGACATATCTACTCTTGAATGCTCTTAATCATAAATTTTTCTATAAGTTTTTCTCACTTCAAAATTCTAGGAAAGACTTATTAAAATAACCTTGTATTTATAGGTATGTATCCTTAATTTCTTGAAAGTTAAGCATTACAAGATGAAATCAAAATTTGAATTTAGAGATGTTAAAATACCACCAAAAACATAATTTAAATTCAGGTTCAAAGGCGTAAGGAGGACCCATTCAACCATGGGTGAATGGATCCTAGGTCCCTATTCTTAGAACACACATTGCTCAAGGTGAAGTGTTATGAGTTGGAATTAATTTTTGTTGGGTTTCCCTAAGTTCAAAAAATGTAATTTATTTGGCTTGTAAATGCAAAAATATGGCTTATTAAGGCCTAATTAAGTCCACTTATTTAATAGTGCCCAAAAAATGTGTAAAAATGTAAAGGAGTACATTTTTCTATAGTGCATTTAGCTCCCATTTTAGTGAGAGGATGAGCACAAGCACTAAATCACACTAAAGTAGACAAACATGCACCAAGAGGGGTCCAAGTGTACAAATTTTAGTAAGATAAGATGAAAAAGATCAAGGAGGTGGCTAAGCCCCCAAGATTAAGATCCCATGAAAAACCAACACAAGCACAAAGGAACACACACAAGATGTATGATATGCAGAAACGAGACAGGATACACAAACATACAATGTCAAAGACTAAAAAAAAGAAAAAAAGAAAAAGAAAAAGGGGTGTATCAATCCTCAACTATTTTTCCAACTCAATGTGGATCAAGCCTTATCTATTTTTCCAAAAATGTTTATAAGTGAAACCCTTTTTCCACTATGAAAACAACAATACATGCTCACACGGGCTAGTGAAATTTTTTGTCCACTAGGTGAGCCCCCTGAAAATGGCTAAGTGAGAAAGTCATGCTAGGTCTATAGGATCTCACCATAGAATGATAAAGTCATTCTAGGTCTACAGGCTCCCATTGTACTAACCACACCAAATTTATACCTTCAATAAATTTGACAAGGCACCACACAATATGAACTTCAAGCTTCATAAGGCTTAGAAAACTATGTTATGCTAAGCACTTATGAACAAACAAGCGAATAAGATATTCATAGGGGTTTTTATTAGTTCATGTAGGGTCTCCTCTTAGGGAACATCATGCCTAATGTCTCCAAGAGCGGACAAGTCAAGGATAAAGATTCAAAAATTAGGGAATGCAATACATAGCATTACCACTAAGAGGAATTCCATATGCTTAGAAAAGTCACAATCTTGGAGGAAATCAAACCCAATGACACCACCAAGAAGAAGAAACATCGCATGAAATAAGATCGGACTATGAAACATAAGTTATAGTAAAAAAATGATAAAACCAATGTGTGCCCCAACTTAAAAAAATTTCTAAATACCATGCTGTGAGCAATTACTTTAAAGTATAAAATGATCAATGTTAGACAATAAAGAAGACATGAGAGCTTATTCAGAAATCCCTATGTCAAGCATATGTTTCCAAATTAAGCTACATCATTAAAAGGGGTTCTCCCAAATAAAATCCCAAACACATATAAGGGATCCACGTATTTGGGGTCATCGTATGTCTTTGCTATAATAATATTGTAGAGCTCAGAACCATCATCATTCCCCAAATAACTCTTAGAACTAGAAGAATGACACATAGAGAGTGAAAACAAAGAAAATATTCTGGGTCAACATGGAAGATACCCAAATGTCTTGATGTCTTATGTCATCCCCAAAAGGAAAAAAAAAAGAAAAAAGAAAAGATAAAGGTTTATGACATATAGAAGAATGTAGGTACAAATAGATGAATGAACGAAAAGACATTGCAAATAGAATGATATGGGGGATCACATTAAAAAAAGAAATCACACAAAGAACATGAAAATAAGATAGAGAAAGACTAGTAAAGCACATGTGAGTCAACCTATAGCAGTTCATCCACATCCCAATCTTGTTCATCATATGCAAAAGGCTGATAACTAGCCAAAGGGACAATGAAAAGTGTAGTACTAGGAACATAAGTAGGTTCAACACATGGTGAGTCACTATTTTTAGGAGGATCATCACAGTTTATATGATGTAAGATCATGGAAGAGGAAAACAATAAATTTAGCTGATTACACACTTCATCATTAATCTTAGCAGTCTCATCATCATCATCGAAGTTAATCACAATAGGAGGTCTGATGATAATATCCATGGGAGATGCTTGTTCTTGTTGTGTTGTAGGTATAGAGTTTTCATTTTGTAAAAAAGGTGTAGAATCATCATGCATTTCTTGAGTTTTTGTTTAATTTTGAGTTATTAATTCATGTTTTGCTTGTATCAGATGAGCAATAGCATGAAATTTATGCCTATGCTCTCTAGCATTTCAGTTTCTTTTTGTTTTGTTTTTGAATTGTGGTTGTGTAGGAATATATTTTCCAACCTATAATGTAAGAAATAGGGTTCCACATTTTTGGAAGATGGAACACAAGGGGATATGGATCCTCCTATTTCACTATCATTACACTCAAGGAAATCCTATAGATCTCAATCCAATGATAGAATGGGAGAAAGATATCTTGCAATAGGGGTGTCCTAGGGTTTGATTAGAGACTAAATGATGGTTCACCACCAAGCTAGGGCTTGGAAAGAAAATATATGCAAATGACATACAAAACCTAACTAGATAACCTCAAGAATGAAACTAAATTAGAAAATGACAAACTGAGAATGAACATAGGTGCACCTGAAGGAAAGATGTGATCAAAACAAGCTTCAAAACCTTAAAATATTGAATCTTAATGCTCATTGGGATTCATACACAATTGTGTCCTATGGATTGTAGGTGGGTCCTGAAGAGCTGAAAATTTGGAATCTGGAGTTATAGACTGAGAGGAAAAGAAACCAAAAACTATTCCCTTAAACCCTAATTGGGACTCATATGCCCAAACTATAGCAAAGTGTCCCATTTTTTCACAAAGTGTCCTAGTAGCATAGTCTTGAAGATGGATCAAATAATCCTTTTCCCATTAGTTTCATGTAGGTAGGCTGGATATCTTGCTCTAGATCTGAGTTTCTGTGAGCCTTGACAACTTTACATGATAAATTTTGCAACTTTTACAACTTTGCAATCTTGATACTTTTGAAGGCTTCAAATCCACTTAGTATTCAAATTATAAACCTATAATCACATAAAGAGAGAGAAAAGGTGTTGTTTTTTTAGGGAATAGGGGTTTTCCTTCCAAAACCCCATTTAGGTAATTTAACCAAATGATGAAACAATGAAATAAGGACAGGAAACATGAAACATGAAATGATGATACCTTGGATGATGTCTTGGAATAAAAATATACGAACTAACATGAAGTGGCCATGAAGAATGTAGATCTTGATCTCAAATTGGATGTGGAGCAATGCTTGCAAATGGATCTTCAATGCTACATCAACAACATTAGCTCAACAACATGCTTAATGCACTATGCATTCAACATGATGATGGATCTTGAATTGCTACAACAAATGATGAATAAATCTTCATTTGAATGCTATTAAGATGCTCTTGAATGTCCTTGAATACTCTTGTGAAGTCTTCTAATCAAAAAATTTCTAAATTAGGAATTCCCTCTTGAAAGTCTTAGGTTGGTCTCTTGAATGCTTAAGTGAACATGAGTGAAATAACCTTGTATTTATACTTGTTTATGCCAAATTTCTTGAAATTACATCACAAGCTAACATAAAAGCTAGGAGGAGAAAATCGTGCCAAGAATTTGAATTAAATTTAATTTTGGGCCACATGGGACTCATACACCAAAAGTGGTGTATGAGTCCCATTAGGCTTAACTATGGGACACATTTTTCAAAAATGCTTAGAATGATGTAAAATCTAGATTGAGGCCCTAAAACCTAGGTGGGACTCATAAGCCCAAGGTGGCATATGAGCCCCAAATCACTAAATCTTGGCCACAGAATCTAAAAAACACCTAAGTTATGATTGAATGTTGGTTTATGTGAGGATTATCCTTGGAAAGATGTGTTAATTAAGGCTTATGGATGTAAAATAAGGCCAATTAAGGTATAAATAAGACCAATTGTTTAATAAAACATTAGATGAATGTGAAATTGTGTTACAACACTTTACAACACTCCAAATAAGGTATAAATAAGTTCATTTAGTTCAGAAGGGCCCAAGACCTAATGTTAATATGTTAGACACATTACAACACTAAATTAAGGCCAATGTGTTAGGGAGTACTTGTTTTTTCATTACATCTAGCCCCCACTTTAGTGAGAGGATGAACTTGCATCAATATCACACTAAAGTAGATATTGAAGAGGGGTTCAAATGTACCAATACAAATGGTCTAGGATAACAAGGATCAAAGGAGGTGGTCAAGCCCCAAGATTTGAGATCCTATATCAAACTGATATAAGCACAAAAGGACACACACAAGGTGTATGGTATGTAGTGTCAAGATACTCAAACATACAATGTTAATGATGAAAAGAAAGGAAAAAGATAAATAAATAAAAAGGGGTGGATCAAGCCTTGACCATTTGTCCAACATGATGTGGATTAGATCTAAGCTATTTATCCAAAATACACATTCACTCTAAGGCAACGAAACTTCAGGTTGTCTGCTAGGTGAGTATCCAAAAGGGTGGCTTAGTGAGAAATTCATGCCTCCATATTGGCTTCTCAATGTATAATGAGTAATTCATGCCCACATTTAGGCTTCTCATCATATGTAAACCATATCAAAACTATACCTCCAGATAACATTGAGAAGGCACCACATAATAATGAACTTCGAACTTCATGAGGCAAGCAAAGATTCATATGGTTGAAACTCATGAACAAACAAGATGGTACCACATGAAAGAAAAGTGTGCTATGCAAGGTGACCATATAACAATTGTTGTAAATGCAAAAATAGTGTAAGGTGCATTCAAAGGGATTTTTCTTAATTCATGCAAGGTCTCTTTGTTAGGTAAAATCATGCCTAATATCTCCAAGAGAGGACAAGCCAAAGAAATATCATGCTCTCAGAGGAAATCAATCCCAATGACACCACCGTGAAAAGGATGCATCACAAGAATAAATAAAATCACACAGTAAAACATGAGTGTCAATGTAGGCCCCCACTTTAAAGTGGTTGCTAACACCATTTCTGTGAGCAATTGCTTTAAAGTAGAAGAAGACATGAGAGCTTATTTGGAAAGCCCTATGCTAAGTCATATTTTTCCAATAAGCTACGTCATGAAAAGGGGAAGGGGTTGTCCACAAAATGTATAACTTGCTACGTCACATGTGAGCCAACTTAAGGAATGTCATCCACATCCCAAGCTTGCTCTTTGATGTACATGAAAGGCGGCCAACTAACCAGACGAGACAACAATAAGTGACGTATGAGGAGAAGGCTACTCAATCCCTTGCCCCCACTTAGTGTAGGACAAGGATGAGCCAAGATGATTGATGAAAAAGATGCTAGAGTGAAAATTAGTATCAATTAGAGGAACCTGGTGCTTCAACCCAAGGAAGAGCACCACAATCCTTAATATATTGAATTTTGTTACTCAAAGCCTTACATTCATTAGTAGAATGACCATGAACTCTATGATATGCATAAAATGAGCTCTTGTAGTAAAATTTCTTTCGTGTTCTTGGAGGGAGAGATATCAGAAGATCTTGGAGGAGTCTCATCAAGATATTCCCTTAATCAAAATTAGAGGACCTTTCATTATTTTATGACAAAGATATCTCTTGCTTAGTACAAGCTATCATACCTACAAAAGACTTGTGAGATTTTTTTCTCTCCTTGAAAGGAGGATGTAAAATCTAAAAAACTCGAATCATTAGTATTTTGCATGATGACATTGATGTTAAACAAGGATTTATTTGTTTCTTTCATTTCTTTCAAAGGGTAACAATCAAGACCACTAGTGTCTATCACTTCAAGATGCACTAATTTTAAAGTCGGCTTAGAGGAATCTTTTGTAATAGTGTTGATATTAAGTGAAGGCTTGTTTGTTTCTTTCGAGGGGTAATAACGAAGACCACTAGTATTTTCTTGTGTGTGAGGCTCTATAGGGACATAGATACCTTGTTCTCTAGCACCACATCCTCTTCCACTATATCCAAGTTGTTTCATGAGTTCATAACCTTTTCCATTAAGCATTTTCATTTCTTTTGTATTTGGTGGTTGTTCATAATTAGTTTAGTCAAATTTTGATGCGTAATTTGTTTTCTTTTGTTCTAAAGTGGTTGAGGTGGATGCTTTCAAAGGATCATTTGAATTTTGTGTTGACATTACCACCTTTTCTTTTTCCTTCTTAGAGTCTTTGTCTATGATCTTATACAGTTCTCCCATGAATTTTGGTGTGAAATCTAAGGAACCCCAATCATATTCTAATATCTTTGTGACATCTTCAATATGTTTTTCTATCTTTTTGTTGCATGAGTTGTAGTTGTGTAGTCGGTGCCAATGTTTTCAGAGGATTTTCCTTATTTTTCTCAATGTTCAAACAACTATTTGGTTAAGGATCAGCTTCGAGTATGTACACTTTGTTGTTGTAGACATATTTCATTTTATGATGAAGAGTAGAAGGAACCCCATTCATTGCATGAATCCATGACCTTCCTAAAAGAAGATTATATGAAATATCATGAGGCATAACATGGATCGGTGTTTCTAATGTGGGCTTTCCAACTTTAATATATAAAGTGATCATTCCCAACAGTTTTTTTCCTACATTATTGAATCCATGAATAGATAAAGAATCAGGTTGAATTTTTTTATTTATCCACACGAATCCTATCCAAAATTTTTACACTATACACATTAAGAGTGGAGCCATTTTCAACAATGGTTCTCTTTATCCATGTTCTATTGTATCTAGCTATTATCATGAAAGAATCATTTTTTTTTGCACTTCCAAAGGAGGGAGCTCAGTTTGGTAGAAAACAATGTCAGCATTTACTCGTTGAATCATGACTGCTATGTCATTTAGTTGCACATTATAAGGGATAGGGATTCTTGTAAAGAACTTTGAATTATTTTATGATAATGAGGGTAGGCTTGAATAAGATCCCATAAGGATATCTTAGCAAGACTATTCTTAAGTTGTTCAACAAGATCATACTCCTTTCCACTTTGCCAAGGAAAACATGGAGCACTAGGTAAGAGAGGGTTAGGTTGTGGGAGGGAAGTTGGAATTGTTTATCTTGGTTATGGATTATTTTTAGTGTTATATGTATGAGAAATGGTATTATAACTCAGTGGCTACAAAACATTATTCTTAGGTGGGTAAAGGATGAGTTGAGGTTGAATAATGCTAACTTCCCTTAGTGAAGGAGAGTCTAATGTTACTTCATCATCTTCATCTAAGGAAACTATATCACTATTTTCAATGTTATCATTTTCTTGCACCATGATATCCTGCCTAGGAGGATATTTTTTAGAACTACAAGTTAGATGTTATTGACATTCAAAGGTTCATTTTTCTAAAAGGAGTTATCGATGGTTATATTTCCTCATTTGGGCATGTGCAAGATCATGGAAAAAATAGGCCCTTAAGTGGCGAAAAATTTAGAAAAATCAGAGTTAGGCAACTTGACATAAAAATTTGAATAAGTTATCTATATTATTTGAAAAATATGTAAGAATAGAATCTGTAGCAAATTGAATGTATTTTCTAAACTACTTGGTTTTTTTTAAAAATCTATTTGGTGAAAAATTTGAAATTTCAATGTTGTAGTACTTAAATTTCAGGGAAAAAATAAGTAGGTGTTTGTCTGACCACCCTAACCACAATAAAATGATAATATTTTTTTATAATATTTTAGCTATAAGTAGATGACTCATGTCCGGATGTGATGCATATTTTTTTGTAATTTTTTCCAAGTAAATAATTAATTATGAATTTTATATTACAACTTTTAAAAAATATAAAAAACTCTTATGTCTGACCACCTTAACTTAGTCAAAACTTCATGAAATTCATTTTTTTTTAATCCTATAGTATGCAAAGAATAGCATGTGAAGCATGTTTCAGATTCAAAAAATGTGATACCATTTGAAAACTATAGATGTTTTTCAATCAACCTATCAATCAGGACTTTAGTCGTAATTCAAATAGAAATTGAATAATAATAATTTATTAAACTCAAAGTAAAGCATAATTTATATTGGTGGAAAGTTGAGAATCTCCTTTAAAAAACCCTTTTCATTTCATAAGTTTTGGGTAAAAAAATTCATCAGCTACATACCCTACACATGCATCATATCGCCACTTTTTGGCCCATCATGATCTTGCACATACCTATTTATCAATATTGGGGATATTAGGAGAAGTATTGATTTGATTGTTATGATTGTTCATGACTTTATCCTGTTTCTCTAAGTACTCATTCCCATGTTCCATATTATCTACCCTAGTAGAGAAGCTTTTAATATTTTCATCACATTCCATGATTAGATTTTGTAAAGTAGCTTCATCAGACATAGGGGAGACATGATGAGAAGGATAACTATGATTTTCATGATTACCAAATAGATATTTCCAAATAGTAGGAGAATTAGGGAGGGGAGGAACAAAATTCTCATGGCTCTCAGTAGGTGCATCTTCTAACACCAAATTATCTTTTTTGCATTGACCAGGGATATTAGGAGAAGGAAAAGTTTGGTTTTCATGTCTATCTATGATATCATCCTCTTTCACTAAAATATTCTCACAAGCAAGGGATGACTATAGACTAGGTAAGGTGATGTTTACAAATGTGTCTATGATCTCATCTTCTTGTGTCATAATATCTTCCCAAGAGGGAGGAAGAGAGAGACAATCAAGAGTTTCATGATTCTCAATGATTGTGTCTTCTATCACCAAGATTCCTTATTCACTAGTAGGAGAGGTATTAGGAGAAGAAAAATTATGGTTTTCATGATTTTCTATGCATGTATCTTCTTGTATCATATCATCCTCACAAATGGGAGAGATAGTAGGGTTTGAGATAGGAAATATATTACTAAGGATTGTGTCAATGATTTGATCCTCTTGCTCTAAGATGTTCTCATAACTATGAAAGATAGTAGAAGGATGACTAACATGTTTCTTAATTCAACCTCATTGTTGTACTCTAAATTGAACTCATAAGAGAGGATGTTGTACTTATGCAATCCATTTTTAATCATATCAAAACCACATCTCTTAAAAGGAAACATGCTATCCTAGAAAAGTAAGCTATATAAAGTATACAATGCTTCAATAAAGTACAATGCAATGACCTAAAGTGAAATGTGTAAATGTAATTTTCAGATTTGAAACAAGGTGATTTGTTGATTACACTATGAAACAATCTAAAAATGAAATGTTGTTAATGTAAATTTGAAATTAAGAAATATTATTTTGGGACCAAATTAAGATAGTTCTAGTGAAATGCATGTAATAGAAGCTCAACCAACTAAAATAGATAGCTAATGATAGAAAACATAAGTGCAAAAAAAAGCTTTTTAATGCTGTAAAAGGTAGTTTTAGGGCTGATCTAGGACTAACTCTCCCAAAGGGATGTATGAGTCCTAGTCAGGGTTTTTGCTATGCCCTTAATATTAGTGTACATCGGGTTATGAATAGTCAGCTTGTGGCTATCTTAACTCTCTATTAAGTCATATTATCATTAGTATATTGTTATTTAATTGTTTACAACCTAAGACTTATATAGGTGTGTCTAAGTCGGCCTAGGTGATATCCTAGGCAAAAATAGGTATATATAGGAGGTTGTGAGTCTTATTTCATCATCAAGTTGTGAAGTGTGTTCTCATTAGAGATATTTGGAGGTTTTCCCCCTTGAAGTGGCTTGTTATTCTCAGTTATTATAAAGTATTTGCAACATATTTCATATCATATTCTTGTATTGTGCAAGTTATTTCATAAAAGTGGTATCAAAGCTATGAAAAGTGTTATACCACCGATACGTAAGTGGTAATAATCTACGGTAAGACTATTTGCTTTGAAGTGAAACAAGCATTAGATATCCTTCCAAACACTTATTAACAACCTAGGTTTTCCCATCTAATTGAGGGTGGTATGAAGATCTATGAGCCAATTGAGTACCCAAACATGAGAATAAATCTTTCTAAAAGTCACTAGTGAAGATAGGATCACGATCACTAACAATAACCTTAGGTGTACCATGTAGCTTTTGGATATTCTCCAAAAAATATTTTTCCACTGCACTTGTTGTAAAAGGATGTGATAATGCAATGAAATGTGCATATTTAGTGAGGTGATCAACTACTACCATGATGAAATTATGACCTTTAGATTTGGGAAGCCCCATGATGAAGTCCATGGATACCTCTTCCCAACAGCATTTAGGGAATGAATGGGGTTACAGAGACTTGGTGTCTTAATTGTCTCCCTTTATTCCTTTGAAAAACCAAACATTCATCCACAAATTTTTGATCACCTTTTAGCCCTTCCCAAAAAAAATCTTGCTTGACTCGATGATATGTCTTCAAAAATCCTGAATGACCACCCACTGGAGACTCATGCAACTCTGTGAGAATCTTGTGTTTAAGAGTGGAATTCTTGCAGAGATACAAGCGCTCTTTATACCAAAGAGTATCTCCCTTCCAACAAAACTTATCTGAACTACTAGGATCACTTTTTAATTGCTTGATGAGATTACTTGTCACAACATCATTTTGCCACTCTACTTTGGCTTCCTCCACCCAATTTGCTT
>VDFB02228781.1:0-12435 GCA_007258455.2 Sequoia sempervirens
AGTTCCAACACTTCACTCTGCTTTTTCTAGGGGTCTTAGATCGTCCTTTAGACTTATCCTTCTTCTTATCCCCTTTAGGCTCTTTCTCCTTGGGCCTACCTCGCACATGCAAGGCATCTTGGGAGCCACTGCGCATGGTATTTCTCCTCATCTCCTCTGAAAGAAGTATGGGAATAATAGTATCCAACTTAGGTTCTGCACCACCACTTGTTATAGCAATAACTAAATTTTCCCAAGATTCTGGCAAAGAGCAAATCAATAAAATGCATTTATCCTCATCTTCTATTTTAACATCAATAGATGCAAGCTGACTTATAATCAAATTAAAATCATTCAAATGTTCAGCAATAGATTCACCATTCTTCATCTTTAATGAATACAAACATCTTTTGAGATACAACATCTTTTGAGATACAACATTGAACAAACTCTTAGTTTGGTAGATTTCACCCTATCTTCCTCCAAAGCTTGTATTGTCTTGAGAGACATTTTAGGAGGACCCGAAATCTGTGAGACCTGTAGAGATAGTCCCCTCGGGCCATACAACTATTTCCAATCTTCATCTGACAAGGTTGAAGTAGATGGCTTCTTTTCAACTGAAACTGGTAACCACTGATCTCTTTCCTCAAGAAGGTCCTCCACTTTCAACTTCCACATATCGTAACTAGATCCATTGAACTTCTCAATATCTAGATGAGAGGTGGAGGCCATGGTATGCAATCCTTCACAAATCTGCAAAACCCACAACACAAAAGCTCCCACTACAGCAAAAAACCTTCAACACTCTAAAAGGAAAGCGTCCCTTCCTTAACAGAACCGTTAGCTCTGATACCAAATATTGAAAAACAAGGTGAAGAAAGCTTGCAATATGAACTTAAATGTGTGAATGCAAATCTGAAATATGTAGATTAACCTTAGCCTTAATGTGAAGAAAGAATGAGAGAGAGAGATAGAACAATATAACACATGCAACAATAGATTTACGTGGAGAAACTCCGAAGGGAAAAAACTCCACCACCAAAAGAGAGGCAAGTATATTACTGATAATCTTCAATATTACTTGCAGCAATAGACTTCTCTTATCATTCCCTATAAATCCAGTAGCACCCTGTTACCCTGCAAAACTTCATTCTTCATAACACTAGCTCAAGGCCCCAATTTATAGAGATTTGTGAGGATGAAAACCACCATGGTTTCACCAAACAATAGGCAGCAATACCACCCACAGAATAACCCGTACCCTCAACCAAATGGTCAAAAATACCAAAAATAGCCTCTTACAGATGCTCTTACAGCTGTCATAAGGCATCTTTTATGCATGGGCGCCTGGGGTCTAAAAATAGCATATTCTGTCATAGGGAATCTGTCATACTATCATAGCATCTTATGAAAACTTGCATGCATGTCATAGATGCTCTTACAACACCCTATTTTGACCCACAACCTTATTTTAGAAGATTCCAAGGTGGGACGCCTAGCTAATTTGTCCTTTTCCATAAGGATAAACGGTAACGGTAACACTGCATTTACATAGTCTCTTTCACCACTGTTGGTCAAACAGTTTCACCTCTTATGGGTAAATGTACGAAACACTTTAGGAGAATAATAAAATAAAGTTTACAAGGTTAGTGACACCTAAATCCTAACACCCACTAGTTTCTTGTATGGAGTGAGCTTATCATCCTTTGTCTGTTATTCGCCATTCACTTGGTTTATTATCAGCTGAGAATCTTCATATACTTTGATGGCCATGATTTTCCACTGTACTATTATTCTAAGACCTATGGTTAAGGCCTCATATTTTGTGATGTTTTTGGTACAAGGGAATGCCAATTTATATGATCTAGGTATGCAATCCCCCTGTGGGGTGATAAAGAAGACATCAACTTCTGATCTATGTTGTGTGTATGAACCATAAAAGTAAAGTTTCCAATGGTCAACTATGTTGAGATTGAAGATGGATTTGACTAGAAACTCTAAGATGAGAGGATTCTTTGAATAAATTGGTGCTTCCACAAGCTAATTTGCGATGACTTGGCCTTTAATTTCTTTCCGCTCTATGTATTCAATGTCATATTCTGATAGTATCATGAACCATTTAGCCATTATTCTAGTGAGCATTACCTTTGATAGTAAGTACTTGAGAGGGTCGATTTTGGTGATGATTTTTACTTTGTGTGCCAACACATAATTTCTAATTTTTTGTGAAGCAAACACTACTGCTAAACATGCTTTTTTGATGAATGAGTAGTTTAACTCATGCCCAACCATTGTTCTACTAATCTAATAGATGACCCTTTCTATCCCATCTTCATCATGCTAAGCTAGAAGAGCACCGAGGGCTACTGTTATTGCTGACATAGAGAATTAATGGTTTTTTTGGGATTGGTGGCATTAGGATGGGTGGTGTAAGAAGATATTCTTTGATCTTATTGAAGGATTCTTCACACTTGTTATCCCATTTATACACTAGTCCCTTGTGAAGTAGGTGGGAGTATGGATTTTGTTTATATGGCAGCTATACTATGAATCCTCGGATGGACTAAAGCCTACCTTGGATACCTCTCAATTGTTTCAATGTTTTGGGTGCCTCCATCTCAAGGATTGCTTTTACCTTAGCAAGGTATACCTCAATACCTCTCATTTACACTATGTATCCTAGAAACTTTCCTGATTGTACACCGAAGACACACTTCTTTGGATTTAATCTGACCTTTTATTCCTGTAGCCTATCAAAAATGGCACTTAAGGTTGCTATGTGATCTTTCCTTTTTCTAGATTTGGCTAGTATTTCATTGAAATAATCTTCAAAAAATTTATGGATCATGTCATGGAAGATTAACATCGTGGCTCTTTGGTATGTTACTCCTACATTCTTCAAGCAGAATGGCATCATATTCAAGTAGTAAGTCCCCCATGGAAAAGTGAAGTTTTTTTTGTGTTGGTCTTCTTTAGTAATCATTATCTAGTTGTATCCCGAGAAACCATCCATCAAGGAAAGCATTTCATGTCCCACTGTCATGTCTATGATCATGTCAGTGTTGGGAAATGAGAAATCATCTTTTGGACATGCTTTATTTAAGTCTCTAAAATCTATGCAGATTCTGATGCCCTCATCAGGTTTTGAGATAAGAACCAGGTTTGACACCTATTTTGGATAGTCTATTGGTTGAATGAATCCTACATACAATAGCTTCTTTAGTTCCATTTTGACTAGTAGGGCGATCTGCGGGTGCATCTTCTTGAGCTTTTGTCTAGCGTGCTTTGCTTCAAGTATACTGCTAGGTGATGAACTATAATTTTTGGATCAAGCCCTAGCATGTCTACATAGCTCCATGCAAAATTAACTTGTCTTTCTCTCAAGAAGGCTACTAGGAGCTCTTGTTCCTTTGATAGTAATGACTCCGCATAGAATGTGATGTGTAGGGTCTCCTATGTTCCTAGATTAACTAGATTGTACTTTTCTGCTAGGACTGCTGATTTTTCCTAATAAAGAGCTCTGAAAGAAAGATTGAATCCCCCATCCTCAAGCACCTCAGAGAGCTTTTTTCCATTGGATGCATCCTTTATTTTTAATTTTTTTTGTGTCAGAGAGTGCCATAGTGTGGTTTTCACTCAAGTACTTAGATATTATTCTTCATTTCTCATTTTTGCAACTAAGGGATTCAATCATTTCCCCATAATAGGCCTATGTATCTAGCTCAATGATGAACCCTACTTTCTGATCCCCACATGGAATGTTATCCCATAGTCCCATGAATTCTGAGAGCACCTCATCATTTTTGAATGTATCAAGAAATGGTGGTCCTCGTTGGTCATAATCAATGAGTTGGGGGTAAACTAGGCAGATTTCATGAATTTGATGGTTTGACTCAAAGGATAAGGTGCTAATCATGAGAAGGGTGGTATCCTCAAAGAGCCTGCCTAGGTTTTTTATGGGATCCTCATCATTGATACTACTACAAATTTTAGTTATGTCAAATGTGAAGTTGTTTATGACTCGACCTATAGATACGGGTAAACGAAGTTTGGTTACATATTACTGAGGAGGATTATTGACCTTTCTAACTAGAGGACTTCCACCACATATGGTTATACTTAGAGGGGTACATCCAATGCCAATATTTCTCATTTGTGTCTCTGAAATGATAGGTATTATAAGGTCATTGTCATTTTTTCAAAGTCTCTAGTTTCTATCATAGCCCATTGCAAGCATCATTTTCAAACTTTTTCTTTTGTCATCCATTGGTAGATTGGTTGTTGGTCTATTATCTTGGTATAGGAGATGAGATGGGTCCTCCTCTATATGACTTCTCGACCGAGATCTCCCCAACTTCTAAAGCTAGGATATTCTTCAAGGGATGTTTGAGATGTAGAGGCTTCATTTGTTTGTGAATGTCTTAATGATCTAGGAGATTGCGGTAACTCTCCTACCACAAAGCATTTTTGGGTGTGTAGTTTACTGTAACCATTTATCTTGGCTTGGATGATGACTTTGATATCAGAGATGGTGGGAATGGTGGGAGTGGTGGGTGTCTCTATCACAGAAGTGGAAGCTAGAGTGGCTGGATCAATGTACGGTGTTGATGGGCCTTCATCATTTTTAGGTACTTGAGGTATTTTGTAGTATTTTGCCTCAAGTTTCTTGCAATAGGATAATGGTTTAGGATCTCCATGGATGGTGACCTCTTGTCCTTCATATATGAATTTGACACATTGATGGAAAGTTGATGCTACTACTTGCATTGCATGGACATGGATGCCCTAGGAGAGTGATATAAGGCAAGAGTCAAGGGTCCTAGGACGATAGAGTGGTTCCATGATAGTTGATCCCTACTTGAATAGGAGTTTGATTGTACCTTAGGTTGTGGCACCTGATTATAATATCTTATGGTGTAAGACCTTTTCCTTTGTCCCGTGGAGATCAGCACAAAGTTTTAGTGGTTAATGAGCTTAAGGGAACAAATATTCAAGCTTGCACCTCCATCCACCAAGACTCACCTGACTTTACTTTTCTACACTAAGACCTCTAAATGGAGTGCACGGTTATGAAATGGTTGAGTGGGAAAGTCTTGATCAGAGAACGTAAGGAGGTTTGGTGTGATGATTTTTCCAACCATAGCTTGGAATTGTTTCGCATCAAGATCTGTGGGAACGATGGATGAAGCCAATGCTTCCTCAGGGATTTTCTTGTGGGTGGATGAGATTTTTAATAACTCCATGATGGAGACTTGTGCTAGATTTCTTTTTAGTTGATCAAGGACAATGTAACCATTGGGAACATATTTTGAATTAGACATGAAAGTTTTGTTTGGTTGGGATGATCCTATGATAGTAACTTTTCTACCTCTTGTGGTGACTCCACAATCGGCCTAAGCTCCTTTGATAGTGATTACTACATAGTGTTCATCTAGGGAAGCGACAACAATTTCATACACATGATTCATGGTTTTGAAGGTGCCTTTCCCCTTATCAATGTTATTGTTCCCTTTATTGTTATGGTTAGGCATCAAATTTGTGTATATTTTGAGGTTTTGGTTTCCTATTGGTTGTTCGACATTTATGATTCTTTGATCGATGAGGTCTTGGACTATGTTCTTTAAGCTTATGCAATTTTTAGTGGTGTGTCCTTTGATTTTATGGAACTTGTAGAGCTAATTTTCGTTATACCAAGGAGGTTTAACATCTGGTTCTTGGTAGTTCTCGTAGGTGGGAATCTTGATGGGGTTTTTTTTTATCAGTTTCTTCATGATGACTTCAAGTGGTTCCCCAAGAGTGGTGTACGTTCACTTGATGGAATTCTTGTTTCATTGGGGCAGTCCCCTTTGATCGTTGACATTATTGATCGCTTGATTATTTGTTTTATGTGTTGTTGTGTTCACATGATGGTTGTTTTGATGATGGTTTTGTAATTTTTGTTGTGGTGTGGGTGTGTTTTTCTGAGGGGCACTGATGACAACTTTAGTATCGATGACACCATCGTTGGTAATATTTTTATTTCTTGCCCATGTGCAAGGTTTGTCATTGTAATTGGTGGGTGGGTGATTATTCTGTTGTTCAGGATATGAAGTTGATCCTCTAGGTTGTGTCATAAGGGATCGTTCGATGTTGAGTGCCTTGGAAATCAAGTGGTCATACATGGTGATCCCTTGGACCTTGAGATGGAATACTAAGAGGCCACCAAGGTTGGATATGATAGTGAACACTTATTGTTCCTCGGGCATGACCCATTTACTCCAATTGGCCTTGGATCACCATCATTGTAGGAATGAAGCGAATGATTCATTCTTACCTTGTTTCAAAGCTAAGAGCTCCTCTAGACTAACATCCATGGTGATATTGCATGCGTATTTTTTTATGAATGCGTCTATGATTTCTTGGAATGTCTTGATGCATGTAGGCAGGTGAGAGAACCATTCCATAGCATGCCCAACCAAACTCCTAGGAAATAGTCGCATCAGATAGGTATCATCATATGCGACTTCCATGCAATGAACCTAGAATTCCCTGATATGATATTTAGGGTTTCCCATCCCATGATACTTATCAAATTTGGGGATCTCAAATCCCTTTGGGAATGGTTTCATTACAAGGCTTCTGTTGAATAGATAAGGACACAAGTTGTTGGGTGTTTTTGTGCTTCACCCTCATTGAAGGTCAAGCACTTGTTGTGAGAGCAACCTTATTTTTGTTGTCACATTTTTTTGCGGATCAGGGGGTGGGATGAAAGTGTTCTACAAAGGTGGTTGATTTGTCGATTAGGATAGGAAGATTAGTTGGAATGTTTATGGATGATGTTTTCATATTACATTGAGCCAGTATGCTTGCAAAAATGCTTGTTGTTGTTCCTATTGCACTTGTGCTATTAGTGCTTGTTGCTAAGCTTGTTGTTGAGATGCTAATTGGGCTACTTCTTGTTGTTCTTGATATTGCTTTAGTACTTTTTTATATGCTTGTTGTTGCACTACATGTTGTTGTGCAAGATATTGTGCTTGTGCTTGATATTGGGCTTTGGCTTGAGCGTGCACTAGAGCTTGAGCTTGAGCTTGAGCTTGTGCAGTTTGTGCTTGAGCTTGTGTAGCTTGATTTTGTGCTTGTGCAGCTTGATTTTGTGCTTGTTCTGCTTGAGTGCCTTGCTATTATTGTTGTTGCAATAAGGCTTTGGCTTGCACAGCCTGCTGTGCTTGTTGTACGATTTGGGTAGCTTGAGTAGCTTGCTAAATAGCTAGTTGTGTGGCTTGTTGAGCAGCTAATTACATGACTTGTTGTTTTTGTACTTGCAAGAATTCCTTTTAATAAGCTGCCTATTGAGCGGCTTGGAACACCATACAGTATTGGCTTGATGTATTGGAGCTTGGTGGTGGTGGAGGTGGTGGTGGATTTAGAATGGTGCTTATTATGGTGGTGAGAGGCGTCGTCATGTTGGTGATTGGGATTTGATTGGGCTGGAAGCCAGTGCGATCAATGTGGTTAGTCCTTGAGATGATACAAGCACTTTAGAGATGTTTAGGGGTTGGTGTTTTATTATGTAGTTCTTTGCATCATTTGTTTGATGTTGATGACAAGTTTAGAGAGTTTAAGCATTGGTGATGTTTTTGGTTGATATTGACCGGGATGTTGGTTTGATTTTGATTGATACTTAGTAAAGGGGGAATCCCTAAGCCAAGAAGTGGTGTGAATGATGATGGAAATGGTGGAAGTGTGAAAATGTGAGGGATGTGATCTCTTGCGGAAAGGTGTAGTGTCGAAAATGCCCCCTGATCCAAACATGTCACCCTCTCCTTGTGAGGTTATGGAATTGAAAGGTTTTGGTATTCGCGTGGAATGATGATGGTAGGGTCGACGGATCATGAAAGTGGGAGGATGCATAGCAATACAATGGTTACAGATTTGCTTTCCCAAGATGGTGTTTGCGTCCAAATACTAATTATTTACGAGAGGACGCATTTGCAATGCATTGAGAAATGCACTTCCTTTGTTAACAATGGGTTGCATTGGAGCAATGGATGATGTGATTTGTGGGATGTTTTGAGTGATGCTTTGAAATGAGGGGGTAGATGAAATGGGGATGGTAGATGAGATTGGAGGCATGACTCCAAAAGATGGCTCCACAATAGTGCTCACATCAAAATTAGAGGGGATTTTAGCCCCTTGCTTTGCTAATTCGAGCATGTATAGTGAGGGATTGATTCTCATCATGATGTTGATAATCTTATGATTCTCTAGATTTTGAATTATTTCAATAATTTCCTCATGTGACATTCCAAAGGGATTATTGGTAAGATCCTCCATTTGGACACCTTCCTCTTGATGGTCTTGTGAAAATGGAGGAAGGTTAACTGTGAGATTGCTAGATCTAATGGGATTCATTTCAGGAGCAGTTTGACTTAAGTCACTCAAAGTAGATGTTTCTTTGTTGGCTTCCATGTTCCTCTTGTGTTGTGATCTAGTTTGTGCCATAAAATAGGGATCAATCTTCAAGAATGTGGAAGGTGAATTCTCAAATTCTTTGGATTGATCTATTTTTAAGTACAAAAGAGAAATTTTAGGATTATTTAAGGATCAAAGAATTTGATATTGATATGGATGTTTGATGGATGATTGGAACTCTTGAACCCGTCTTGAAGAGATATGTTAAACTTTGGGATTTTATTCCACAAGTTGTTGTTTGGATTCATATTTTGGTGGACTCATAAACTCCTGAGGTTGGATGTTGTCTTAGAGTTAAATTGTTCACAAGATGCTAATTTTTCTAGGTGTGAGAAGAAGGATTCATCTAAACATTCCTATCCAAACAAGATAATATTGATAATGAACTCCTAAATCCAAAGATGTTGGATGTTATCAAGGGATGAATTTGATGCACAAGTTTGATGAATTTGATTAGATATGTGGAAGGTTATTCAATCAAACAAGGTGATTGGATTGATTTCCAATGATTTTAAGTTTAATAGGAAGGATTTTTCCAAGACTTTGAAGGAGTTGATGATGAGATGATTTTTTTTTTTTTTTTCGAAGATGGGTGGGGGTTTGATTTTGATCCTAGGATGTACCTAAAGGGACACTTTGTTTACTAGACCTCGGTATTGAAGAACATACTATACTTCTAAGGACTTGTATAAATAAGAAGTGGTTCAAACTGCGCATACATTTATGGATTGTTCAAAGGAATGAGTCTATAGAACCTTGTAAATTTTTTGCTTATTTTGATATTTTGCTTTTGATTGTACTTCCTAATGTATTTCTTGATGACCTTTCAAGTGTGACTCCTAAATTTTGAACTTTGACTCAAGGACCTTCATTTTGGGATTTTTACTTTCATGGAAATCATGAGGAATTAACACATGTGTGAGCCAATTTTGTTATCTTTCCTTAGTGATTTTATTTTACCACAAACACTTCTTTGATTAGGTTTCCAAACTAGATGTCCAATGTCTCAATTTCTTTGAATCCCACAAAGTATGTTGGAAGTTGAAGTCAGAGGCAAAGGGGTTGCTGTGTTTGCAACTTTAGTAGGAAAGGGGTGAGTGTGATCCCAGAGGTGTTTTAGAAACCTCTAAGGATGAAAATCCCAAGGGTAAGCAATAACACATGAATTAGGTCAATTTTATTTGCCTCCTAAATTGTTTGAAATTTTGTTGATGATGTTAAGTATTTGTTTCCAAGTGTTTTCGAACAAGCAAAGCATTTTGTAACCAAGAATAAGCACAATCCTATGGAAGTGAAAGACAATATTTGTTGACTCCCCACTTGGACAAGTCTAGATATGCTTATCTTTAGTGAATGGTTAGATGCTTGAACCCACTGGCTCCCCTCCATAGCACTCACTTATACAGGGCAGCCAAGTATCAACACCCATGAAACTCCCATGGAATTCTTTCCATTTCTACTAAAGACTGTAAGAGTGTGGGGCGGCTTTAGAACGACCGTTCTTGCACCAACAAATAGATAGGGATTTTAGCCTTTCTAAAACAAGGGTTTTAAGTTGGACTTTCCATTCATAGGAGTTGACCCAACATGGTGAGAGACCATTGTTTCCCTTCTCTTCAGATTCAACCACATGATACTAGCGTTTATTCCAATACCCACATTTATATCCCGGCTGGAAATACTCTCAGGTTCAAAGTGTTACTAGTTGAGACATTCCCTTGGGTGAGTACTTTTTCCCCAAGCCATGCCCTCTAAGATAGACAAAAGCGAGTAAACATATTCATAGTTTGATAAACCTTCATTTAGAAACAAAGGGAGAACACATGCAATAGGTTTACTCACACTCGCAAAGTGTTGTTCAATTTTAAACCCAAAAATGAAGTGTGGAGGTGATTACTTTATCCCACCCTAAGATCACCAAAAAGGAATTTCAATTCTCAAGATCGTTGTGAAGCATGAGAGAAGTGCATACATCCCTTTTGATGATGTTATTTTAATTAATAAATCACAAAACAAAGTTGCACATGTTCATTTTAAGTCTAAAAAGTAATGATTTTGATTTGTTTTAAAGCACCAAAATGAGATTTGAAAGTTTTCTTGTTCAATTGTTAACCTCAAATGAAATCTAGTGAATTTTCCTAAAGTTCATTTTAACCTCATTGAAATGAAAATTGAAAGCTTTTGTAATGTTCGTTTTAAATCCCAAAGATAAGTGAGTTAGTCAAAAACATAAAATTAAAGCATAAAATGGAAGTCCCTTAAAGAATTAAAAAAAACTTTTGTCAACTTCAAGTTTCAATGTATGATTTTCTTCAACTCAAATATTGCTTTGCTTTTGCTTGATTCCAACACTCAATTTTAACCTATTTAAACAATATTTCTTTCCACCTTCTCCCTCTCTGGCTTGGTGCTTTTTTGACCTGCAGGTTAGAGACTCAAATCCTTGACTATAAAGTTTGAAAAATATAGATTTGATTAGATTTCTGCTCATTGAATGCATAATGTGTCTTCTTTTAAATTGCTCGATAAGGCACATAGATTAGTTGATGGAATCACTCAAAGAACTATGAAAAATCATGTGTTGTGATCAATGCTTTATGATATCTCTGCAATATGTTTGGCATATAATGTGTTGTCCAACTAGTGTCAATGTCATTAATTTCATAGCAAATTTGAATGGAGATTGCACAAGCATAGGGAAGGCATGTGAACTAATAGAAAAAGTGCTTGTGTGTAGAATGTGCAATCATAGGAAAGGTGTGTGAACTACTAGTCAGGATGTTTATCTATAGAATGTGTAATCATAGGCAAGGTGTGTGAACTATTGGACAAGATTTTTGTGTGTAGAATGTGTAAGCATAGGCAAGGTGTGTGAACTACTGGTCAAAATGATTGTATGAAATGTAATCTCATGGAATGCAATGAAAGTTGAATCTACAAAAAATATTCATTGAATAGGTAGAAGAAATTCTCAATCAAATACTATTGGCTGGTATAAAGCTACATTCTTCAACCTTTAACCATCCTCCTCCCTTGAAAAAATGAAAATAGAGTAGTTTTTTGCAGGATTTTAAAAAACAGATTTCAAGTGCCAATAATTTAATAGTGATATGTGTGAGAATGGAAGGAAATGATAGTTAATGGAATAGAATAGATTTCATATAGCAATATCTAAATATCAAAGACATGCAGTAGCGACCCCTCTTCTACAACATTTCCCAATGTCCAAGGATTCATAGGAAATCTACACCAATACACTTTGAACAAACTACTGTGTTTGAATTGATGAGGACCAAAACTAAGTGAAACAAACTATTGAAATCCCACAATAAAATCACCACAAATTTCTCTTAAAGTAAGATCATGATCTTACCAATTGAATCCGATAGATTACAGATTGCATGCACAAATAGCTTCTTTTTTAAAAAAAAAAATACATAAATAAATAAATAGGTAAACTACATATTGCATGCATAAATCAAGCCCTCCTTCTAGCACCATAGTGAGCATTCCTAAATCTACAAATGATCAATCTCCAACACTCATTAGTGGGGTTAGTTCATACACATACAAATCCATGAATACTCCTATGAAATAACATATCATGCTCCAAAATGCAACAAATAACAAAGATGATCAAAAGACATATAAAAGCATGACATGTACCTATTCCATAGTGGATTGGTGTCGCTTGTAAGAAGTGACCCTTTCCCAATCCTTGACAAGCTCAATGATAAAATTCCTTGAAGATGGATTGAAGTGGACAAAATTAATCTCAATTAAAGAGATTAACTTTGCATGAAGATTGTGGATGGATTGTTGAAGAATAAGCCTTCTATTTATAGAATATCAAGTTGAAAGAGTGCCCAAAAGAGAGCAATGTGGGATAAAAATTTAGCCAATAAGAAGGAGCCACTTGTCACCTTATGAGTGGATGGAGAATGTGCAAGTTTTGGTCAATGTTCCAATAAATGAGATTAGTTGGCCTTTTCAAATTCAAATTTG
>VDFB02228785.1:0-25948 GCA_007258455.2 Sequoia sempervirens
CTTCCAATCTGTATATATCTATCAACCCTCTTGTATGTTGCAACACAGTTTTTCAAAGAGTGAGGCTCAGCTTGTTTTAACTCATCAGTCAATCTATTCCACCTTTGTGACAGATTTCCCATTATGGCTTCCCTTGTGGTTTTTACTATCTTCTCATATTATTTATAAACTACTTCTCTCTCAGGCAATATCCTACTACCATAGCTTGGTCTGTAAAGAATTTTGTGCCAATCATTGAAAATGTCCCCTGGATTTCTAGATTCAACCTTGATGGGCAGGGGAGTGTTAGATTCTATTTGCCTATAAGTCCTGAACTGTTATCTCCAACTAATCTCATTTTATATCCAAGACATAAATGCCCTTAATTGGACATCTTGAACATACAACAATGGATTCCAATCATGATCTTGGGACACAACATAATTATGAAAATAGAATTCACACAACAAATTCTTCATTTCAAGAGGAGCAATATGATAAACATTGAAAAAATCAAGAGGAGTCTCAATGGAAGGATTCAAACCTGAGATAATCCTTGCTAGTTTAAAAGAAAGACTCTTATTCTTCAAATATAGAGCATAGACCTTTGGAGGAGTCTTGCACTCTAATATCTAAGGTACTAAAGCTGCAATATTGTCCACCTTTTCCTTTAAAGCAACAATTTTTGCATTCTTATCTTCAATCTCCTCATCTCTCTTTTAAATTTCCTTCTTTAGCCTATGTTTCTCCTCTTTCCATTCCTCTTCCCTCCTTTGCCTCTCTCTCCATAAGTTCATGGCTACCATGTGCATTGAAAAATCAGAGGGTCGATGTATTCCTACCAGAATTTTTCCTAGCACTAATGTTTGCTCTTTATGTAGCACTCGCTGCAGGGATTTTGATTGCTCAACCAATTCCAGTTGTAGGGGTGTTGACTGTTCTCCCAATTCTAGCTGCAGAGACTCCTACTCTGGCTCCTGTTGAAGGAACTCTTGATTCTGCTCTTGTTGCAAGAGCTCTTTATTTTCCTCATACTCTTGACTCTCAACTTGTTCTGCAATGGCATGTCATAACCCCTGATAAATGTGTATATACGTCAATTTATAGCGGGAAACATTATGAGCATTCTTCATAAATATAATAAAGTTTTATTATTATTATTATTATTATAAACTTTCGATAGTCTATGAAACTGTGTTAATCATCGGGCGCAATATGTGGCCAAAGGATGCGACGGTAGCGAGTGGAGAGAGGTGCGACGCTGAGGGTGGAAAGAACACACCTCTTCAGATGTTTAAAAGAGACCCCCAGCCGAGCATAAAGGATCATCACAAAAAACGGGAGACACGAAGGAAAATACAAGCACAGTAAGTTCAGACGTCCACTAACCAGGTACGCGTCTTCATCTCTAAACACCCACTGAAGATTATTAGAGTTCAATAAATAAGAATGGACATTTAGATTGCAGTACGATTCCACTCTATATTTTATGCGATACAAAACAATAATCTAATCGCCCCAAATCTATGATGGACTATGAAGCCGTCAAATGTACACGATAAAAGAATACTTCTTAATAAAGCCTTAACAACATAATTGTGATAAGCTATTACAGAATAACTGCGCTACATCTAAAGAATATATATAATGGCCAATTTAATCTATGGTTTAATGATTTCAATCAAATGTGCATATTAGGAAGAATCTGTGTCTGCATCAAATCACTGCCGCTAACTGATCCATTAACTAATCTCCGCATCTAAAAGAATATGTATGCTATTTTTTTTCAGTAACTAGTTCTGGGTGTAATAAAGTTATTGATGACGTTCTAGCAGACATTGGGTGGAATAGGGTGAGTCCTCTTTCTGGTTATGCAGAGGAAAGATTACTGTTCTCTTAGTGGTCACTAGACCGGGGTAATTCCTTCTGTTATTAGATTTAATCCCCAGGTCATCATGATCACGTGGTCTCTTGTCACCCGGTTTGCAAAATTTCTCCATGGCTGACCGGTGAACTCAGAGCTCCTAACAAATCTGGGTTTGTAACCTCACACTGGGACTCCCGAGCTTGGAATCCAAAAGAAAAAGAGGAGAAATCATGTTTTAACTAACTTTTGAATGTTGAGTTCCACCTTGCTAATACTTAAATAAGTACAGATTTGTGATCTCTACCATTATTTATGTCAGAGAAATTATCCATTGTACTTCTGGTTGCCAATTTAGGACACAATGGGTTTGTTTGCCTTGCCTGTATGTATCCATGAATTTTTTATTGAATATCTTACAATTACTTATTATGGGTTTCATTTTCGACCTGTCATTGTGTTATAGGATAGTAAACACACTTTGAATAAAAATGTTAATGCTGAATGTAAACTGACCAATCATCTGGAAGCTCTTTCATTAGCTTGCATGAGCGTGAAGTTTGAACTCAGATGTTGATTCATCATCTGCAACACCTGTGTAGAAAGTGATACGTGATCTGACTAAATTTCATTCCAAATGCATCGAGATGTCTTATTTCTTCAATAGTGATAGAAGTACAAACATTTAGGATGAATCATTTCCTAGGGTTCTTTAATCAATTATCCTTGAAAGGACTTTTGTAACTATGATGGAATCTGTGAGAGTGCTTGATATATTAACTCTTGCAAACAATTAAATTATTGACATGGCATGAGATTATACAAATTTTCCTTAACATCAACCATGAAGAATCTAGCCCTCTCGTCGAAATGTCCTGTTCAAGAAAGCAAGAATAATCTATATTTTATTATATTGATAGTTGGAGCATGTGGGTGTGTTAGCTATAGGCACATCCCAAATCAGTATGAGTATTAATTCGTCAGTTATTGTTTGGATAGCGTCATAAGCAGGCATAAGTCCATGCATGACAGGTATGTCATTACCGAGGTTTATGTTGATTCTTGTATTCAAGGAATGACTGTTGGAAGATGATTTTTTTAACATGGGACATAATACGTCTTCCCAATTAGGAGTAACAAATTGTTGATTAAATATGGTTAGTTTTTTTTATCGTAGTAACCTATTAGGGTCACCACAGTGGAATATAGTTTGCCTCAAGCAATATTTTCTGTGCAATTTTCTTCTGTTGTGGAGGTGATGTGATATGTTCCTTGTGTTTTTTGTTTCAAATAATACCTTTTTCTGTAATATTGTTAATTTTTCTCAAAGTTACACCATACAAAATAGATTGTAAGATACCCTAGATAGTCAGATAATCTTTTGGAAATTTCTCTATATTTTCATGTCTTACATAGATTTTATGTTGCTAGATGATGTTCTTGTAATCACATACACAAAAAATGCTGCTCTGGAAACTCTATATGCCCATTACTAGACAGAAATAGCTGCATGTCAAAAGAGCAGATTTGGGACTCAAGTTTTCTCGCACTGTCCCTGAACTTATAGATTTTTGCTTCTCAGGTCATCATGTTCTTGCTGAAAAAGCACAATTGTGACACCTCATAGCTGAGGGCCTTCAGATCCTTATGAGTCTCTCTTCCAGTTTCTTATTTTGATTACATCTTTACCATGCATTGAGATCATAATGGAGGTAAAGAATAGATCAAACTCTATGAATGTTATACTCTTTTGGGATTGCATTTTCCTCCTTGCCCTCCTCAAGTAGCTCAACTTCCTTCGTGATCAAAAATTCTGTAGACCATTCAAGGATCAAGCATAGAATCTAGAATTTGCTAAAGCAAGGTATTATTAATGAAGTTATATCACCTTCGAACCAGTGATTAGGAAGTACAATCTAAAACTGGGAATTGATTGATTTATTTCTTGCTGTAAATGATCTCAAATAGCATACAAAGCAAGCACAAATACACAAGACCCTGTTTTGTAGTGTTTTGTAGTACAAGACATGCAGGATTGGTTTGCTTAGAATCTATGGAGCTGCCACTCAAAGGTCTTGGGATGTAGTATTCTGTAAATTCCATGAATAAAGGGAACCATAGAGTGGAGCATCGTACATGCTATTAATATTGAAGAAACATCAAAATAGAAAGTTAACAAAGATAATTTTTAATTTGATAAGTCACAGCCCAAGAGGGATAAGGCCAATGCTAAGTCTCCCAACAAACGACAGAATAGAGGCCCTTGGTCCCAATCTGAGATATCCAACTAAATACCTAATTAAATGAAAACAATATGAACTTCATCTTTATGTAGATGACATAGAACCTTGTTAAATTTCATCAGCCTCCTAGGCCTTGTTAACTCCAATTGCATGTTTGTTATGGGTTTCTCTCAAGTAGCAATGCCTTTATTGGGTTTCCCTGGTTAAGAAAGAAATGCACCAATTCACTTAATGTGCGAATAATTACTTTATGAGACTATTTGTTTTAGAGATTTGTGTATCGGTTCAATTTAAGAATAGCATATGAAATAAATGCAAACAATATCAAATATTCACAATGCAAATCACATAAATCCCTATTCATCATAGTTATCCATAACTTATCATGCTTGACCTGAAGTAGATTATCGCCTTCACCTCACTTCCCTAGACCCCATTGGAGGAGGGACGCCTTACAGTGCCGAGGGCGCGTGACCAAGCTCCAAGTGGACTCCCTCAGGGATCATTGCCATCTTGGGATATCCAACATGTGCTCGAACTTACCAGCCTTTCCCTCCCACAACCATCCTTTCCTCGGTGAGAATCAGCGAGAGAGTTTGTTGGCTTTATCTACTCAGCTAGCGGTGATAATTTATAGCGGAAATTACTGAAATAATATTATTGTGATTTTTACATTAAACAAATAGCATACATATTCTTTTAGATGTGGAGATTAGTTAATGGATCAGTTAGCGGCAGTGATTTGATGCAGACACAGATTCTTCCTAATATGCACATTTGATTGAAATCATTAAACCATAGATTAAATTGGCCATTATATATATTCTTTAGATGTGGCCTTGATTGTGTAATAGCTTATCACAATTATGTTGTTAAGGCTTTTATTAAAGTATTCTTTTATCGTGTACATTTAGCTGACTTCACAGTCCATCGTAGATTTAGGTGATTAGATTATTGTTTTGTATAGCATAAAATATAGGGGTGAATCGTGCGCAATCTAAATGTCCATTCTTATTTATTGAACTCTAATAATCTTGATGGGTGTTTAGAGATGAAGGCGTGCACGGTTAGTGGATTTTGAACTAACGTGCTTGTATTTTCCTTGAGTGTCTCCCATTTGCATTTGATGATCCTCATTATGCTTTCGGTGGGGTCTCTTTAAACATCTGGCGTGTTCTTTCCACCCTTAAGCGTGGCACCTCTTTCCACTGCGTAACGCCATCCTTTGGCCACAGATTGCGCCCGATGATTATCATGGTTTCATAGTCTATCGAAAGTTTATAATAATAATAATAATAAAACTTTTAACTTTATTATATTTATGAAGAATGCTCATAATGTTTCATATGTTTATAAATTGATGTATATACACATTTATTAGGGGTTATGACAATCCTCCCCTCCTGAATTTGCTTGTCCTCAAGCAAGATTCAAACTTGGATGCTTTAAGATCTCTTCACTTTCCCATGTAGAGTCTTCCTCAGGTAAGCCTTTCCACTTAATTAAGTATTCAGGAATAACTTTGTTCCTCAATTTTTTATCTCTTGTGTTCAGGATTGTTTCGGGTTCCAAAACAAGTTTTCCCTCGTCATCAAGGGGTGGTAACTCTACACATGGAGTCAGTTGCTGCCCAAGAACCCTTTTGAGTCTGGATACATGAAAGATATTGTGAATTCTACTGCTGCTAGGCAACTCCAATTCATAGGCTACTTCACCTATTCTCCTGAGGGCTTTATACGGCCCATAAAAACGAGGTTTTAATTTTTCTGCACCGCTTACTTTGATTGAAGATTGCTTGTAGGGTTGGAGCCTTAGAAAAACCAAGTCCCCAACTTCAAACGTTCTTTCGGTCCGATTCCGATCTGCATAAATCTTTTGTTGATTTTGGGCTTGATGAAGATTATCTTTGAGAGCCTTCATTATATCCATGCTTTGTTGCACGAAGTCCCTAGCACCCGGCACTTTGCTATCTCGAATGACTAAACCCCCAAAGGTAGTTGCTTCATACCCGTATAGGGCCTTGAATGGGCTCATCTTAATGGACATATGGAATGTTGTGTTGTAGCAGTATTCACTGAAGTGCAACCATTTGACCCATGAGTTTTGTTGTCCTGTAACATAATTCCTTAAGTATCCTTCCAACCACTTATTTACAATTTCTGTTTTCCCATTTGTTTGAGGGTGGTAACTGGTACTTGGAGTAAGGGTAGTACCGGAGAGCCGAAAAAGTTCCTGCCAAAACTGACTAAGAAAGCGGCTATCACGATCACTAATGATATTTTGAGGCAAACCATGCAACTTGAAGACTTCCTTAAAAAACACTTCGGCTATTTGAGGTGCTCTGGACTCGGTGGGTATCGGAAAGAAATGAGCATACTTAGTTAACCGATCCACTACTACAAAAATAAAATCTTTACCTTTTACTTTAGGCAACCCCGTGATGAAATCCATTGAAATACTTTCCCACTTTTGGTCTGGGATAGGTAGTGGTTGGAGCAACCCTGCTGGATGGTTGAGTTCTACTTTATTCTTTTGACAAGTCATACATTCTTGAACATATTTACCCACATCCTTTTTGAGGCCTTTCCATGAATAACGTTCCCTTATTTGCTTGTAAGTTTTATAATATCCGGGGTGTCCCGCCAAGGGGGAATCATGGTATTCCTTCAAGATTTTCTCCTTGATTTTGGAATGAGGCACAAGGAATATTCTATCTTTATACAAGATGATATCTTCAATTACCTTAAACTCACTGTTAGGGGCATTTCCCTCAAGTATTTCTTGAGCCTGAGGATCTTTGGTATATTCTGCAATAATATCATTCCTCCAACTTCCGGTGATGCTAGTGATTGCTTTAATTTGAGGACGTCTAGACAAAGCATCAGCTACTACATTATTAGTTCCCTTAACATATTCAATATCAAAATTATAAGCTTGTACCTTGCTCACCCACTTTTGTTGGCGGTCGTTCAAGTCCTTTTGATTCATAAAGAATCTTAAGCTGTTATGATCTGTCTTGATATTAAATTTGTTACAAACCAAGTATTGTCGGAATTTGGTCAAGGCGTGCATAATGGCCAACATTTCTTTATCATAGATGGAATAACGTCTTTCTGCTTTTGTAAGTTTGCGGCTTTCAAAGGCTATCGAATGTTTGTTTTGCATAAGGACTGCTCCTATACCTTCCCCTGAGGCATCGCATTGGAGTTCAAAAGGAAGAGCGAAATCTGGAATGGCTAGAACAGGACATGAACACATTGCTTCGTTGAGTCTTTCAAAGGCCTCCTATGACTTTTCACTCCATTTAAAGGCTCCTACTTTAGTTAAGTCTGTAAGTGGAGCAGTTATCTTTGAAAAATGTTTTACAAAACGTCTATAGTAACTGCAAAGCCCTACAAATCCTTTGAGTTGAGTTAGGTTCTTAGGTTTTGGCCATTCTTTGATGGCTTTGATCTTCTCTTCATCAACACTGACTCCTTCGGCGCTGATCTTATGCCCCAAGTAGAGTATTTCATCCAACCCGAACTCACATTTCGAGGCTTTGGCATATAATGATTCTTGTTCTAATATTTCCAAGACTAAATCAATGTGCTTAAGGTGCTCTTCCCATGTTTTGCTGTAAATTAATATATCATCAAAGAATATTAACAAAATTTTTCTTAATTGCTTTCTGAAGGTATGATTCATACATGACTGGAAAGTGGCAGGGGCATTTGTTAACCCGAAGGGTAGAACCAAGAACTCAAAATGTCCATAATGACATCTGAAAGCTGTTTTGGGAATGTCTTCTTCTCTCATCCTTATCTGATGGTACCCTGACCTTAAGTAAGGTGTATTTTTGTAGTAGTGGATCGGTTAACTAAGTATGCTCATTTCTTTCTAGATGCAGCGAAGTCCGAGCACCTCAAATAGCCGAAGTGTTTTTTAAGGAAGTCTTCAAGTTGCATGGTTTGTCTCAAAATATTATTAGTGATCATGATAGCCACTTCCTTGGTCAGTTTTGGCAAGAAATTTTTCGGCTCTCTGGTACTACCCTTACTCCAAGTATTAGTTACCACCCTCAAACAGATGGGCAAACAGAAATTGTAAATAAGTGGTTGGAAGGATACTTAAGGAATTATGTTACAGGACAACAAAACTCATGGGTCAAATGGTTGCACTTCAGTGAATACTGCTACAACACAACATTCCATATGTCCATTAAGATGAGCCCATTCAAGGCCCTATACAGGTATGAAGCAACTACCTTTGGGGGTTTAATCATTCAAGATAGCAAAGTGCCGGGTGCCAGGGACTTCGTGCAACAAAGCATGGATATAATGAAGGCTCTCAAAGATAATCTTCATCAAGCCCAAAATCAACAAAATATTTATGCAGATTGGAATCGGACCGAAAGAACGTTTGAAGTTGGGGACTTGGTTTTTCTAAGGCTCCAACCCTACAAGCAATCTTCAATCAAAGTAAGCAGTGCAAAAAAATTAAAACCTCATTTTTATGGGCCGTAAAAAGTCCTTAGGAGAATAGGTGAAGTAGCCTATGAATTGGAGTTGCCTAGCAGCAGTAGAATTCACAATATCTTTCATGTATCCAGACTCAAAAGGGTTCTTGGGCAGAAAGTGACTCCATGTGTAGAGTTACCACCCCTTGATGATGAGGGAAAACTTATTTTGGAACCCAAAACGATCCTAAACACAAGAGATAAAAAATTGAGGAACAAAGTTATTCCTGAATACTTAATTAAGTGGAAAGGCTTGCCCGAGGAAGACTCTACATGGGAAAGTGTAGAGATCTTAAAGCATCCAAGTTTGAATCTTGCTTGAGGACAAGAAAATTCAGGAGGGGAGGATTGTCATAACCCCTGATAAATGTGTATATACGTCAATTTATTATGAGCATTCTTCATAAATATAATAAAGTTAAAAGTTTTATTATTATTATTATAAACTTTCGATAGTCTATAAAACCATGATTTTCATCGAGCGCAATCTGTGGCCAAAGGATGCGATGGTAGCGAGTGGAAAGAGGTGCGACGCTAAGGGTGGAAAGAACACACATCTTCATATGTTTAAAAGAGACCCCCGGCCGAGCATAAGGGATCATCATCACGACGGAAAATAGGAGACAGGAAGGAAAATACAAGCACAGTAAGTTCAGACATCCACTAACCAGGTACGCGTCTTCATCTCTAAACACCCACTGAAGATTATTAGAGTTCAATAAATAAGAATGGACATATAGATTGCAATATGATGCCACTCTATATTTTATGCGATACAAAACAATAATCTAATCGCCCCAAATCTAAGATGGACTATTAAGCCTGTCAAATGTACATGATAAAAGAATACATCTTAATAAAGCCTTAACAACATAACTGTGATAAGCAATTACAGAATAACCGCGCTACATCTAAAGAATATATATAATGGCCAATTTAATCTATGGTTTAATGATTTCAATCAAATGTGCATATTAGGAAGAATCTGTGTCTGCATCAAATCACTGCCGCTAACTGATCCATTAACTAATCTCCACATCTAAAAGAATATGTATGCTATTTGTTTAATGTAAAAATCACAATAATATTATTTCAGTAATTTCCGCTATAAATTATCATTGCTAGCTGAGTAGATAAAGCCAACAAACTCTCTCGCTGATTCTCACCGAGGAAAGGATGGTTGTGGGAGGGAAAGGCTGGTAAGTTCGAGCACATGTTGGATATCCCAAGATGGCAATGATCCCTGAGGGAGTCCACTTGGAGCTTGGTCACGCGCCCTCGGCACTGTAAGGCGTCCCTCCTCCAATGGGGTCTAGGGAAGTGAGGTGAAGGCGATAATCTACTTCAGGTCAAGCATGATAAGTTATGGATAACTATGATGAATAGGGATTTATGTGATTTGCATTGTGAATATTTGATATTGTTTGCATTTATTTCATATGCTATTCTTAAATTGAACCGATACACAAATCTCTAAAACAAATAGTCTCATAAAGTAATTATTCGCACATTAAGTGAATTGGTGCATTTCTTTCTTAACCAGGAAAACCTTAATAAGGGACATTACACGGCAAGGTCTGCCAATGTTACATTTGTCACTTCCTCGAATATGTCATTTTCCTCAACATTCACCTACCCCATTGGAGATTTTGTATCCTCTTGTGACGTTTCTCCAGTCCCAGGGCTTCCCTACGAAGACATACCAGCAGCTAGTCCAACTAGTCTTATTTTTCTTAGAGGGGTCTCTTGTTTTTCTTTGATTGCAGGAAGAACAATGTCAGCCTTCCATTTCTTAGAGCTTGGCACTTTCTTTTATGTTGCTTGCTTTTTAGCTTTTCCCTTTCTTATTTTTGCCTCTTTCTTTTGTGCCCTAGTTTGAATTAGGATGCCAAGAGGGACATCATCATCAGAATATGAAGAGGAACTTTCTTTGTTTGAATGTTCTACCTTAGAAGAACTAATCTCTATGGTTGGTTTAGCTATAGGAGGGTTTACACTAGGGCCTACGTCAAAAGTTGAGGTTCCATGAGTGGATTTAACAAAACTCACTCTCCTTCTAGTCTTATGAGGTGGAGGAAAAACCCTATGTTGCAAAAGCTCTGGTCTAAATTGATCAATTTTTAAGAATTATTCCCAAGTCATTTCAGACACATCATGCAGAGATTTTTCTACTAGTAATTTGATCAAACAATGGTGGGAAACATAATTATCCCTACCTTTTTGAGTCTCGGTCACCATGATTGAAAGAAGGTGGTATAACACATTTGGCACATTCATTCTCCTCCCATGCCTCATATGATTCAGGAGTTTGAAGTGTATAGAATGTAGATTCGATTGATGACCTTCGTAGTTAATGTAATTCACAAGATAACCAACTACTTGCTTCCATGGCTTAGACAGAGAGGTTCTCTTGGCACCTTGCTTGTCCACACTCAATGGAGGGTCACCAGGTTCTATAAATTCAGCCCTAGCTGATTTGACATCTCTGGTAGAAGGGTAATGTTCACCATCGACAGGAAATGCTATAACTTTTGCAATCCTTTCTTCAGTAGTGATGACCTCCAACCCTTTTACCATACCCTTTCTTTCAGACAATGTCTGGGAAAATTCCAATGCAACTTCTTCATCAAAACCATTAAGCTTCAGGAAATAATCTAACCACCCACAATTTTTGAACTTGGGTTGGCAAGGTGCATCCTGCAGTAATATATCATGCACCATGGGTTCATTTTGAATTAACCCACCTCCCATTGTTTAGTTGTCTGCAATTAAACAATCACTCTGCAAGGTTTCCCTTCCTACAATCTTCATCTGAAAGTTGAACTTCTCCTTCCTATAATGCTGCTAAATTCCAAATGCCAGTATCATCTGAGTTTTACCTTTTTGGTGATTTAGGATTATGACAGGAGCAATAAAGGCAATAAAGGAGTAATAAATGAAGGCTATGATCGAGAAAAATGGTGGCGGTGGATGTCATTTCACACATGCAAGTCGTCATCTCACTCATAATTCAAATTGGGTCAATTTAAACTTTGCTGACATGAAACAACATGGACATGGTATTTACACTTCCCCCAACCTAAATTTGAGCATGTGTCCTCACATGCGCAATAGTAGTGACGATTTGATAGGGTAGGGAATAATTACATGCTATGGAGAATGTCTACATTAGTTTATAGCAATTAAATGAATGTACTTAAGACAATTAAGATGTAGCAAATTGATGTGCATGTACCTGAATTCTTGGAAGATTTGTTGCAAAGATTATGGAGAAAGTATCGGTCATCATTTAAAAGTGAGTTGAGAAATTAATGAAAATGGAGTGGAATGAGTGAAGTGGGATGAAGTGAAGTTATGGTGGCGTGATGGAAGAGAGAGAAAGGTAGATATGGATGGGTGGATGAGTGAATGAATGAAGAAGTGGACCCCCATGAAAGTGGAAGTCTTTATTATGACAAGTTACGTACCTTAGTTAGCCAAAAGGAGGGACACTACGTCCACTTCCTTTGACTGCAGGAAGTTCAGGTGTTGCATGTTGAGTGAATTGCTACAGGAATTCCTCCTTGGAAGTTGGCTCATGATACAACCTGAGGTGATGACTATTGACAAGCAACTTAAATATGATAGGGTCAATGGTGGTGAGTTGAACAACACCATTGGGAAATACTTCAACAACCTTGTATGGTCCTAGCCACCTTGTCTATAATTTTCTTGCATTATCCTAATACCTTGAGTCGTAGAGCAATGCCCAATCACCTGGCTGGAATTTCTTGTCCTTGATAAATTTGTCATGCCACTTTATTCTTTGATTTTGCACTACCTCTAATGTGATGCAAGGTTGTCTTCCTCATCTCATCTAAAGCATTGAGCTGCAGGGTTTTGGCCCATTGTGCCTTAGAGATATCCATCCCCAAGTCTTTTGCAGTCCTGAGAGTCTTATGCTCAAATTCAAGGGACATCATAGTTGTCTTTCCATACAACAACTCAAAAGGAATGAAGCCTATGGTTGTTTTCCAGGTTGTCCTAGAGGCCAAGACAGCTTCTGACAACCTGTTTTCCCAATCCTTCCTATGAACAACCATTGTTTTGGTCAAAATGGCATCAATTTCCCTATTAGTCACCTCAGCTTGGCCATTGGCCTAAAGGTGATAAGGAGTAGAATTCGTTTGCCTTATATTGTACTCATTGACCAGTGTTGTAACAAGGGTTGAGGTGAATTGAGCCCCTTGAATAGTCACTATCTCTCTTGGAACCCCATACCATGTGAAAATCTCCTCATAAATAAATTTGTAAACCTTATTATCTCTTGCATGCTTCATGGCCTTAACTTCTACCCACTTGGTTACATAATCAGTGCATATTAAGATATAGGATTTACCATTTGATGGAGGGTCAATAGTTTTGAAAAAATACAATCCCCACTTATCAAATGGAGTGACTACTACCTGAGGGTAAAGGGGAATCTCATCAAATTTGGTTGGCTTGCCCATCCTCTAGCATCTATCACACTTTCTTGTATATCTCCCTACATCCTTGTGGAGTGTTGGCCAGTAATATCCTATAGTCAGAATCTTCATTATTGTCCTCTTGGCTGCAAAATTTTCTCCACATGGTTCATTGTCGCACGCATGCAAAATATGATATTTACCATCTTCCCTCACACATCTCCTCATGACATGGTCTGTTCTAGTGTAAAACAAACATTCTACAATCCATGAAAAAGGAAAATATTTTTCAATGAGAATCCTTCTCTCTTTTGGAGAGAAGTGAGGAAGAACTCTCCCTATGACCAGATAGTTAGCTATGTCAGCATACCAGGGTGTATTCACACTAATGGAGAATAGATGTTCATCAAGGAAAGATTCATCAATGACTTGATTGTCGTCTAATGTAGTCATCCTTGAAAGAAAGTATGCAACTACATTGGCTTTCCCTAGCTTATCCACAATGGTTATGTCAAATTCTTGCATTAGCAACAACCACCATGCTAACCTACCTGAGATCAGGGGTTTATTCATGAGATACCTAATGGTTGCATGATTTGTGTGTACAAAGATTTGATAGCCTGTTATGTAGTGCTTGAATTTGTTGAGGGCATAGATTACTACCAACATTTCCTTTTTTGTCATTGTATAATTGAATTCAACTCCTTGCAAGTTTTTGCTAACAAAATAAATAGCATTTTCAATAGCTCCTTCTTTCTACCCCAAGACTACTCCTATGGCATAGTCTGATGCATCTGTATGGATGTGGAAAGGAAGCTCCCAATTCGGGCCTTTAAGTACAGGAGCATGATTCAAGGCTACCTTCAAATCAGAAAATGCCTTGTTACAGTCTTTTGTCCACTGAAACTTAGCATCCTTAGTAAGAAGATTGTACAATGGTGCTGCTATTTTGCTGAAATCCTTGATGAAATTCCTATAGTAGCCTACATGTCCCAAGAAACTCCTAACATATTTTTGTTCTATAGGTGTGGGTAGATTTTTTATCACCTCAATCTTTGCATGATCTACTTGAATTCCTTTGTGAGAGATGCAACGGCCAAGGACTACACCTTCTTGCATCATCATGAAGCACTTCTCACTATTTAAAGATAGATTGTGGTCTTCACATCTCTATAGGACTCTCTTGAGATTCTCTAATGCTTCATTGAAATTAGCACCATAGGTGGTAAAATCATCCATATAAATTTCCATGCAATCATGAGATATGTCTAAAACTATGCTAATGACTGCCCTCTAAAAAGTTGCAGGTGTGTTGCATAAGCCAAATGGAAGGACTAAGTAGGCATAAGTCCCCCATGGACAGGTAAAGGTTGTCTTTTCCTAATCCTTAGGTGTAATTTGGATCTAGTTATAGCCACTAAATCCATCTAGAAAAGAAAAGTATTGCTTTCCTGCAAGTGAATCTAGAACTTGATCTATGAAAGGTAGAGGAAAATGGTCCTTTTTGGTGGCAACATTGAGTTCCCTGTAATCAACACAAACTTGCCACTTCCCTCCCTTTTTGGGCACAATCACTAATGGAGACACCCACTAGCTATCTGAGATGGGGTAGATGAATCCTGCATCCAATAATTTATGTAGTTCTCCTTTTACAATTTCTCTCAATGCATGGTTAATTCTTCTTTGTGGCTGCCTCACAAGTGTACAATCATCTCTAATGTAAATCCTATGAGTGCAAAGCTTAGGGTCCAATCCCTTCATATCATGATAGTCCCATGCAAATGCATGTTGGTGGGTTCTCAGTAAGTTTTTTAATGACAATTGTTGTTCTTCACTCAATTTGTTGTTAATGTTTAGATATTTTCCTTATGTCACTTGCACTTGTGTAGTTATCTCTACCATAGTTGCTTCACTAATGCTTGGTACCTTGATTTCATGTGGCAGCAATGTATGAGACATACCTATTGTTGTAGGAATTTTTGTTGTAGGAAGAGCAAGCAAAAGTGTCTTTACTGGATCAACAGAATGAGAGGATGATGCTTCCTCTACTTCACAATGATTCTGAATTATGTTAGACAATACTTCATCTTCCTCTTGAAGTTGCAGGAAAGAGCTTCTGCCTAACATCATAAGCGGTGCCACATAATTAACTTCCTCAGCCTCTTCACCAACATGTGGCCATATGGGATTATCCATATAATGGGATGGCTGAGTAGGAGGGTAGAGAACAAGCTTTTTGGTGCTCTTTCCATTTGAAATGGTCATGTCTCCTGTCCGACATCCAATATAGGCATATGTTGTTGCTAACCATGGCCTTCCTAGGATGATAGGGTACCCGCCTAGTGTAGCTTTAGGAGAAAGAGCCATGAAATTTTCTAGCTACTCCCATGAGTCTAGAGTTACCACAATGTCCTCTACTATACCATTAGGTTTAACAGTTGAGCTATCAGCAAGCTACAGGACAGTAGGATTAGGTCTCATGCTTGAAACATTTAGTTGTTGCGGGATATCCTTGGCCATTACATTTATTGTTGCTCCCAAATCAATCAAAGAATTCTTTATTTGGATCACATTTATAACAAATCCTACCACAGGACTCCCTGAGTCATTGTATTTGGGAACAGTCACTTTTCCAAGCATGATGTCAGCCATTTGTCCCACCACATGAACCATAGTGGGGTCTTTCTTCTTCCTACCTGGCTTCTTAAGGCATGATTCCTTAATTTCCTTGCCATAGATTGGAACATCTTTTATGGCTTGAAATAGAGGAATCTTGACACATACATGCTTCAACTGGTCTAGAATTTCAAAGGATGGTTCTTCCTTTTCTTCTTTTTGTTTAGCAATTTTTAGCCTTTGAGGAAATGGTGGTTCTTGTTTAGTTTGCTTAATTGGGACTGGTTCAGAATTTTTAGGTGCATTTGGTTGAATGAGGTCATTTAGATGCTCCTCTTCTTCCAAAGGAAGCTCAGTGATAATGTGTGTTGAGGGAGCTAGCAAGGTAGTTCTTGAATGCAAGTGGATGTCACTTACACTCACAGCATATGCAAGGAATTGATTTGGATCAGTAGAGTATACTGGTTGTTGTTGTGGTTTCTTATTTGGGTTAGGTGTGGGTTGTGTAATGCCTCACCACACAACCCTAGAGGAAGTTGCAATTTTCTCAAACATCTTATTTTTTTTGTTTTAGAACAAATAACATGCAAGATCATTATCCATTGCCAACAACCTCTAAGATTCACAGTGAGATTACTTAAAACCCAATCAAAAACATGAATTAAAACATAACATTTAATTACATACAGAAATAAGAACTCATACATTCCATACATGATAAAATTACAACAAAGGCATAAAAGATACCACATGATTCCAAAAATATACCTTACAATAAGATTACAACACTCATTCCCCGAATGAGGTAATTCCAATAAATAAGGTTACAAATTACATCTTCCACCTTGATACAAGAGGGGTAATAAAATTACAATAATGGTGAAGAATTAAAACCAACAAGGACACATTGTCGGCTAGAATGCAAAGCGGTGTTACATCACTCCCCACCCCAGGGGTGGGAGAAACCTCTACGGAAGCTTGCAAACACCCTAGCACAATCTCCATAAAATCACACATAATCAATGGTTCTAAAACTGACCCACTCCATATCTCAACAAAAAAACAACAACCCATGCTATAATCAACCCAACCAAGTACACTGTCAATCTATACAAATCAACATGGTGAAGCAACCACCAACCAAATCTCCAAAACACATATCCATGGATTAACATACATAATACACATATGCACCAATACACATCATCAAAAAACATCACAAGGCCACACATAGTGCGATATCATTACAATGTTAACTCAAGACAAGGTATGCAACATTATCACTTCAACATTCATTTAACATTTTGCATTTTGAATCCAGGTACAATAATTTAACATCTACATGATTTCTTAAGACTTAAAAAAAATAAAATTGGGGACTATAGGCCTCACCAACAAGATGCACCTATTATGCCATTATCATTAACATGCAATGGTTTCACTAATCCATTTTCTCTAAACTTTTACTTACTGCAAAATGATTTTCTATTCATATTATACATTTTCCATGATTATGAATGCAACTTGGGGACTTAGGTCCTTTACCCAAGGTTTGATCTAATAAAACAAACCTTCATGAATACATAAGCATGTTCTCATAAGTTACAACATACCATGGGTTTCAATACACCACACACTTAAGGATAGGCATCTTCCTTAAACCAATGGAAAGAGAGAGAATACAAGAGATATTTACAATTCTAACATAGGCACAAATGCAATCATGGTTTCATCATCACACAATCACTTTCACACAAATGCATCAACCATATGAGAGTATGCACAAATCTCTATGAACTAACAACATGATTATTCATTTTTTATTACCATATTTCATAATTTCAAAACAATATAACATGCAAAAGCAACTCCAAAACCACATAGGATCAATCAGGCAATCACTTGCACAATGAGGTAAAGCACAAGAAAACATGCATCAGATACTTGCATGGTGAAGAAAAACAACAAGACTCTAAAAGAGAATATACACGAAAGGAACTTCTTGGCACCCTCAAGGTCAAACAGACCTTCCAAGAACATGAGCAGAGAAACCAAGCAAGGGTAATTTAGGCAACACATGTCACCTGCAACCCACCAACAAGCTAAGGTCCAACATGCTCACCCGCAACATAGGATAGAGGGAAGTAATCGATCTCAACCTCGGAAAACTCTCAACCAAGGGAATCACTCCAATCCTGAAGGGTAAGGCAAGACCTAGGAGGCATCATTCCTCCACAACACAAGACAAGGTTGGAAAACTCAACCCTCTAAAATGCCATACTAAGGCACTCAAGGCAAGAGGTCCTATGACTATCTTACCCCAACAAGCACTTGGAACACACCCAACAAACACACTACAACCACACTTAAGGACCAATCAAGGGTCACAACTCTTTACACAATGAAAGAGCCATGCATCAAGAAGGAGACCAATCAAAACACACTTCTTGGTAGGCTCGCGGGCCTAACTAACCCCCACCAAAGCATTCATCAACAAGACATGCAAGGGGCGGAAATAACAACAAAACTAGTTGTCATCCACCACACACAACACACCAAATTCACACACTACACAATTGTCAATAATGCATTCTTCTAGTAGAAAGGATATCGGTGCATTGTACACTGCACCGACGATCCTATCCTTTCCACTAGTTTCCTGCACCATTGGACCTACACCGCGTAACAACAACTTCTAGGTAGACAAGTGAGATCAACCCAAAAAGGAAAACATAAACCAATGAACAAAGCACCTTGGTCAACACCATGACTCATAATGCCGGTATAACCCTACATTCATGACTTATTGGTTTCCCATTATCGGTGCCATTTGTTTAAACCTAGGCTCGATACCGTAATGTAAGAAGTTGTGACCATTGAGTGGTGCTAGAGTCAATGGTTGTAGTGTCAATACGTTGGAGTGTGTTATGAGAATGCTTGTTGGGGGCCGGGAATATGAATCATTGGACCTCTTTCCTTGAGTGCCTTAATGTGGTGCAGAGGTTGGGGTTTCCAACCTTGTCTTGAAGATCGTAAAGGAGGAATGATGCCTCCTAGGTCTTGTCTTACCCTTCAAGATTGGAGCGATTCCCTTGGTTGAGAGTCTTCTGAGGTTGAGATCAATTACTCCCCTTTATCCTATGTTGTGGGTGAGCATGTTGGGCCTTAGCTTGTTGGTGGGTTGCAGGTGACATGTGTTGCCTAAAATTACCCTTGCTTGGTTTCTCTACTCATGTTGTGTGAAGGTCGGTTTGACCTTGAGGATGCCAAGAAGTTCCTTTGGTGTATATTCTCTTCTAGAGTCTTGTTGTTTTTCTTCACCATGCAAGAATCTAATGCATGTCTTCTTGTGCTTTACCTCATTGTGCAAGTGATTTCCTGATTGACCCTATGTGGTTTTGGAGTTGCTTTTGCATGTCATATTGTTTTGAAATTATGAAATATGGTAATAGAAAATGAATGATCATGTTGTTAGTTCATAGAGATTTGTGCATACTCTCATATGGTTGATGCATTTGTGTGAAAGTGATTGTGTGATGATGAAACCATGATTGCATTCATGTCTATGTTAGAACTGTAAATATCTCTTGTCTTCTCTCTCTTCCCATTGGTTTAACGAAGATGCATGTCCTTGAGCGTGTGGTGTATTGAAACCCATGGTATGTTTTATCTTATGAGAAAATTATTATGTATTCATGAAGGTTTTTTTTATTATATCAAACCTTGGGTAAAGGATCTAAGTCCCCAAGTTGCATTCATAATCATGGAAAATGTATAATATGAATAGAAAATCGCTTCGCAGTAAGAAAAATTTTAGAGAAAAGAGATTAGTGAAACCATTGTATGTTAATGATAATTGCATAATAGGCGCATCCTGTTGGTGAGGCCTATAGTCCCCAACTTTATTGTTGAGTCTTAAGAAATCATGTAGATGTTAAATTATTGTACCTAGATTCAAAATGCAAAATTTTAAATGAATGTTGAAGTGATAATGTTGCACACCTTGTCTTGAGTAAACATTATAACGATATTGCACTATGTGTGGCCTTGTGATGATTCTCGGTGATGTGTATTGGTGCATATGTGTATCATGTAGGTTAATCCATGGATATGTTTTTTGGAGATGTGGTTGGTGGTTGCTTCACCATGTTGATTTGTATAGATTGACAGTGTGCTTGGTTGGGTTGATTATAGCACGGGTTGTTGTTTTATGCTGAGGTGTGGAGTGGTTCAGTTTTAGAACCATTGAATATGTGTGATTTTATGGAGTTTGTACTAGGGGTGCTTGCAAGCTTCCAGGAGTAAGCCTGACCCTAGGGGGGGAGGATGTATTACCCTTCTATTTTGTGCTCTAGCTGGGAATGGTGTGTCCTTCATTTTGCTTTAATTCTTTGATCATTATTGTAATTTATTTACCCTCTTTTATCCGAAGCAATCGAGGCTAAACATCACTTTAAGTATTGGAGGTGTCTGATCGAGAACCCTCTCAGCTTGCCTTCATTGGCCTATGAGGGGTCACAATGATGAGCTAATCTGCTTATCTGAGATGTCTCACTGGAGGGACATTACAATCCTCCCTCCTTGAAATTGCTTTAATTCTTTCATTCGTTATTGTAATTTATTACCCCTCTTTGTATCGTTCAATTTTATCGGATGGCTCATAGTGCTTGAGTATAACCCTCACGCCAACTAACAACTTAATGGGTTCCACATTATCCTAGAGTGCCCAATATTTAAACCTAGGCTTTGATACCATGTGTAATGCCCCACCGCAACCCTAGAGGAAGTTGATTTACTACTCAAGCGTACTATTTTTTTTGTTTGGGAACAAATAACATGCAAGATCACTATCCATTGCCAACAACCTCTAAAATTACGAGACTGAGATTACTTAAAACCCAAACAAGAAACATGAATTAAAAACATAACATTTAATTACTTAACAAATTAAATACTCATACATTCCATACATGATAAAATTACAACAAAGGCATAAAAGATACCACATGATTCCAATAATATAATTACAATAAGATTACAAAACTCATTCCCCAAATGAGGTAATTCCAATAACAAAGGTTACAAATTACATCTTCCACCTCAATACAAAGAGGGGTAATAAATTACAATAATAACTGAAAGAATAAAGCAAACAGGACATGTTGTCAGCAGAATGCAAAGCGGAGGGTATTACGGGTTGAGCTAGTAGCTGAGTAGTTGTGGGTGTGTTTGAGCTTGAACTAGAAAGGGGAGGAATTATAGTAGGTTTTTGGGGATAAGAAGGTGGTTGCATGTAACTAGTTGTCTAGTTTGGCCATTGTTGTCCTCGCCTCCATTGAGATGTTTGTTTCCAGTTCCCTAGAGGTGGCTGACAATTTCCTTGAAACTGCTACTAATTCCCCTGAGGTTGCTACCATTGAGGTGGAGATTTTTGGTGATTAGGCTAGAAATTTGGAGGGTTACTCCAGGATGTGGTGGATATCCTCCATAATTGGATGGATATGGGGGTTGTCATTGGTTACTTCATGCATAAGAATTAAAATAAGACCCAACAAAAGATAGTGGATTTGGTGGCATACCTTGTCTTGGAACCCATGGCCTCCTTTGTGCAATGTAGTAGACTTGGTCATCTTCACCCTAGATTGGTTTGAATTTAGGTGGAATCTACTTAATTTCAATATTAGCTACTATCTTGCATTTGTAGTCCTTATTTTGTCTGCAATGAGGGCAATATTCTTCTAACATTGCCTCTTCCTCCTGTTGTTTCTTCTTAGCTTGAAGTGTATCCAGCTAAGTGGCCAGATTGTTTATAATGTCTTTCTTAAAGTATGTCGGTAAGTGAGTGATCTCCATTCTTGAAACTCCATTAGTAGATGACTTACCCATAGAGGATTAGTAAGCTCTCCCTTTCTTTGAAGCTACCCTAGAGTAGTTTTGGCATATCTTCTTGATATCCTCCCAAGGGAATTGGGTGATATATCCTCCTCCCACCAGGTCCAAGGCATTAGTGCAGTTGTCATTGATTCCTCTTAGGAAAATCAGCTTTTGTGATTCTTCATTGAGTGTATGGTGTGGATATTTCTGTAGAAAAATAGAAACCTTGCAATGTAATACTCCAGGCTCTCATCTTCCTTCTACTGCATCCTAAAGATGTCATCTCCTTTCATGTCATTTCCCCTACAATACTCCTTGTACTTTTCAGGGAAATTTTTCTTCATGTCATCCCATGTCTCCATAGTGTTTCTATCTAAGCTCATAAACCATCTCAATGTAGCCTCTTTCAAGGTGGCAGAGAATAGCTTAAGCCTATGGGCATTAGTGGTATAGTCATAACTCCTATAGAGTATGTCAAACTCGAACAAGAAAGTATCAAGATCTTATGTGAAAATTCCATAGAACTTAGGAAGGATTGAAGCAGTGATATTTTTGAGGTTTTCAACTTCATTCTAATGATCAATGGGGAAAGAAAAGTTGGTTGGTTAGGTATGTTTCTATTTGCACTACCCATGCTTGCCTGATGTAGTTCCAAAGCAAAGGGATTCTCAAGCTGATTTTGATCTTTAGAAGAGGTTTTAGAACTGCTCAAATTGGGGAATGCATCAGCAAAGGGGTGTGCTTCTTCTTCTTCTCTTGGCAAATTCAAATGCTCATCTAACTAGAATGGATCAAGGCTATTAGGAAAAAATCTCCCATGAGCATCTCTCCTCCTTCCTCTATGCATAGGGTATCAACTCACTATCAGCCAACTCACACAAAGAATTGGAAAAAGAATAGTGGATCATTACTTTCCTAAATGAGGGGTATACTAAGAACAAACTTTAGAAACACTATAGCAAGAAAAACTATCAATGACTCCAAAGAACTCCCTAGTTTGACACCATCCCTGACAATGGTGCCAAAAATGTTAGCCTCCTATAATGATCTAACAACTAAGCCCTTACAGCTATGATTCAAAGATTGAAAATCTAATCTGAATAGCTATATCAATCATCATGAAAGTGCATTTATATTTTCAACCCAAGGACGTAAACTTGAAATGGGTCAACACAATATGTGCACTAGGAATTTAAAGTAGCCATCTTCATTCTACAGCTAAGAAAGACATAATGCTGAAAGTAAATTGCTTGGAAAGGAATAACATAAGTGTTGAACATCAACCAAAAACTATACCAAGTTGAAATACATGATAAATGAAAATCTGAGTGAACAAACAAGAAACTACTTTGTCTGCTTTGGCTACAGGAACAGTCACTAATGGAATTCTAGTGGTTGTAGGAACAGACCATGCCAAATTCTTAACTAATTACTGAATAGAAAGTAACAACTAAACTAAAGGATGGAATGCTCACCAAGTGGCCCCCCTTGAATGAGTATCCCTTAAGACAAATGTAAAATCAGATGCACAAACTTATAACTTTATTTTATTCATTGGAAAACATAAGTACAATAGAGCAGAATAACTATATTACTTGAAAAACTAAGAATGTGAGTACATCATCAGATTAATCAATCCCCTTAGAAGGACCATTTGAGTCTTATTTATAAGAAGAAAAACTATTAACTAAATACCTAGCAAGGCGATCAACTCCAACAGATTAGGAGGACGCCACTTTAGGGAAAGCATGAAAAGTGGAGAGGAGGTTATGCATGCGTGGAATCTAGTCAAGCATGTTTTCCTTAACATAGATATAGCACAAAAATATCTCCTATATTCACTCAACAAACAATTAAGATCATTTACAAGGCAGTTACAAATCTTTTATTTAAACTAGTAATCTCCCTCCATTGAGAGTCTTCCCTCCATTGACCTTTGAATGGTCACCTTGTTGAATTTGTTGGCGAATGACCAACTGGCAGAATCTTCCTCAATTTTGTAGGCTTCTAGTTATATCTACATAACAATATTAGTACACACAACAATTGCATATTTGTAACTATCTTAAAGTAGCATTCATTAATCCACATGTAAAATTAACATAGATAGTTCATATAGCATATCAATGTCATTTTAAAGGTTACAAAAATAGCTTATGCCCAATGTCTATGGTTTTAAGGAAATATCATAAAAAGGTTAGCATCCAAATATCAAAGTCTATGAAAACTACAACAAATAGATAATAAACTTTATCAAAATTGAGTCATAAATTGGGCTCATCATATGGGACATTAGATACAAGGCGAAATCGAAGTGGAAAGTTAGGCCTAGAGTTGGGAACTTAAGATGGGGTCGAGTCACAAAGGGAAGGAAAAAGGGAAAGACAAGGGAAAAAGAGGAAGTACCTTTCCCACACTAGGTGTGGATTGCTTGGAGCAGTAAAACTTCAGGGAAATTGAGCTGATAGGGTGGCAAGTTGGATTGGTAGCCGTGAGGTCAGGCTAGTAGATAGGGTCATGAGATCAAAAACCATTAGTAGAAGAGTCTTGGAGACTTGGATAGTGATGTGCATCAGGTTGGACTTGACAGGGGGCAGGCATGTGGTATTTCTAGAGGTGACGCCAGAACACAAGGATAGTGGGCAGAACCAAGTCGGCGAGTGGATGTTGGTGTAATAAAGCATGGTAAAGGAATTTGACACAGGAGGTAGCTTTACAGAGAGATGTTGGTTGCTTTGGGTTGCGGTGTTGCAAGCTGACCTTCAAGCTTACCTATTGATTAATTAAATGTGTATTTAAAGAGCACAAAAATTATCTAGACCCTTTAGACATTAGAAACGGAGAATATAGGGTACAAATGTTTTTTGGACAGCTCGAAAATCTCTCTATCTAGGACTAACGTGAATTTGTAGGACTATAGCATGTTACATTGGTGTCCCATACAAATAAAAAAATAAAAAAATCATAAAAAAATAGTGTCCTATACAAGATTCTAGACGTGAAAGTGTGTGTAGTATGATTGCATATGAATATAGAGTGACAAAAATAAAGACACTAAGTGAAACTTAAATGGAAATGATAAAGAAAGGTTTAAAATATCACTGAAGGTATCTAATCAAGATTTATCCAAGCAATTTCTCCACCTGCACCTACACACATAATACCAAAGAGGAAGGTTGGGTGATTGTATAGGAGTTTGTCTTAGTCAAACCTCCATGGACAACCTTGGACAAGATAATGGAAATACAAATAAAATGATAGAAAGAAAAATATCCTAATATAATAAAGATAATATGCTTAATGAAAAATATTGAAGAGTTACCACTTCCAAGCATAGAAGCAAATTAGCTTATTGGTGTAGTGAACAATATTGGAAATATACATAAAATGGTAGAAATAAAAATATGCTAATATAATGAAGACAATATGCTTAATGAAAAATCTTGAAGAGTTTTGATTATACAGGAAAAATATTGAAGAGTTACCACTCCCAAGCACAAAAGTAAAGTAGCTTGTTTGTGTAGTGAAGAAGCAACAAGAGTCTCCAAGATGATAGTGACCTCTTTGCAAAATATTTTTGTGTTTGCAACAATGGAGTTTACTCTAAAAGCTATGGAAGAGTTCTTTGAAAGATATGTGTAAAGAAGAGATGTAGAATGTTGTGAATGCTCAAGAAGTGTTGTAGAATGTTGAAGAAAATGAGAGATTTTTGTATCTTTCTTCTAAAAGATTCAAATTGAATCCCATGAATCCTCAAGAAAGAGGGTCCTTTTGGTTCAAATAACCTCCCTGAATGACTCCCAAGAAGGGTGCAAGTTGGCAAAGGCATTACACTAGCAAATTGTGATAGGTGTAACATCCCAAAAACCAACTCAATCATGGATTTTTGTAGGACATGAGTGCAACGTGTGTACATCTCCATAATGTGTACCGGTCCATGAGAAAATCAAACTTATCAGTCGAAGGACTAGGCATGTGAGATGGAAAGAAATAGTTTGGGTTGAAAGAGGGCATAATTATCTTAACTTATCTAAAGGGGAAGGCATATTTAATGTGAAATTTCACAAGATATAATTTACAACATTACTACATGTAACAAAGAAAAAGGGTAACCCTAAGTTTAATGTATAAAACCTAGGATTAATTTCATCTTTTTCCAAGGGTACATTAGGATCTAATCCTTTTGAGCCTTGGAATGGATTGGAATTGATTTTCCTTGATTAACCTAATTATACTATGTGCCCTAATATGAAAATTGTAAGCTTATGAAAATTGACATTGTAATAGGGATTTACAGGCAGATCTGGGAAGGGAAAAGTGTTGTGTACCTGTCCTAAAAATTTGGATTCAGTTACTATAGGAGGAAACAGTCGCCCAAGGGCGTCTTTGTCCTTATAGGGGTGTCCTAGATCTATTTTTGTAGTCCTCT
>VDFB02228786.1:0-13784 GCA_007258455.2 Sequoia sempervirens
ACAGTTTCACATTTGACCCTCATGTGCATGACCTATTTCATATGCACATTTTGGTGGCGCATGTACTTGACAATGGTTATGATAGCTTGCCTTGCGCCAAGTCAGGAAGCAAATGTTGTCAGTTCTTTGAGTTGCTTCCTTTTGAGACTCGTACTCCTACGACACCTGGTGGTGAATTTGAGTTAGCTCAGCGAGTCCAGCCAGTTGTTCTGGGGATGGTGTTACAGGAGCAATTTGATGATATCAAGGACATTACACAGTTCTACCTGTGGGATCCAGGTGGAGTGATCTTGCAGAGGAGTCTCTTTTGGTAATTGAGATTGCTTGGGGACAAGCAATTTCAGGTAGGGTGGACTGTAATGTCCCCTTTTTAGCATGGTCATGTTTTGAGGATGGTTTAGCCTATCACTAACTCTCGTAGGCTAATACAGATGATTAGAGGGTCTTCTGAGGCAAAGTCTTGGTTAGCAGAGGCTTGTATCTTCTTCGAAGTTTAATGATTTTCAGTTCAGGATTTCATTTGGTGTTTCCAGGGGCCCATTTGCTATACTTACTATTTATAGTAAGCCTAAGTTTGGTTGAGAGGGACCCTTACTATTTTTAGTAAGGCACTTGGTCGTATTGAGCTTTGTAGAATTGACCCTAGTTTCAGACGGTATGATGAACTAATAAATATTAAAGGAGATGTTAATGTTTTATTGGCTTGAATAATATTTAATTAATTAAAGGTGTTATTATAAAATTATAACTTAACTTTATAATGAAGGGTCAAGTCATCATTAAAAGGGGGCCAGTTATTCAATTAAATTTGGGGCGCCTATTCCAAGGTATTAAAAGGTGAAATATTAAATGATGCATATGTAATAAAATTTAATTATTATTAAATGTGCTTTTTGGAGGGAAATCGACTTCTTCATGAAGTTATATATTTTTCAGCTTTGGGAATTAAGCATTCATTAGATTGAGCATTCGATTTGGTGAAAATTGTCTGTGAGGAGTAGCCAAGGGTTTTTGTCCTTTGATCCATTGGAGAATAATCAACTCTTCAGTGTTGCAGCCATTTGAGGTGGTGAAATATCCATTGAATTTGGCATTCAAGGGGAACTTCGTACAAAGGTTCTATTTGAGATAAAATAGTGAAAGTATTTAGAGGGTTTTTGAGAGCCATAAACATTTAGAAGATTCAGAGCTTTCAAGCAGTGACTTTCAGAGGATTGTGGTGATCACTGGCAAAATTTTCAAGAAGGTACGACTACTTTTTGATAGTCATTTAATGCAACAAGAGGCGACTTGAAGAAGGAAGGGCGATTTCATGCATGGAGATCATTTAAAAATCCAAGAAATTCAGCTAGAGGCACCCAACCTTAGATAACCCAACCGCATCAAATCTGTGAGGAAAAACTTCATATCAAGTGAGAATTGAACTTCTTTGTGATGTGCTTTTTAGCAGAAATTAATGGCAGCCAATGTAATTCTTCTTAATCAGGTATGCTTTGTATTTAGTTTTTTTGGGTTTGATCAATAAAATTGAATAATTGAAGTGATACATTTTCCTTCCAATTTATTGTATTTCTTCTTTCAATTTCTTGCATTTGCATAAAAAAAATCAAACAAAAGTAGTAAACCATTGAAAATACAAAGAAATTGCAAAAAACAGTGAAAAACACTAACAACAAAAACTAGTCATAGAATTCAGGGAAAGAAGAGTTCTTACATTGAATGAATAATTACTGGTGATATTTTGATTCAATGCTTGAAAGGATTAACAAATATGTATTATAGGGCCTTGCCTATTGTCTTTGATCTTTGTACTATTTATGGGGTTTGATCTAGGATTATGTTTTAAATATTGTCAATCCCTTGAATCTTTCATTGTTGAGTGAGTAGAAGAACAAGTTCCACTAAAAGCAAGGATGAATCAAGATATAGAGGATTATATGACAAATTTAAACTAAATTTGTTGACTTTTTCTCTAGCATTGCTTGGATCTAATACAAAAAAGCAACATTTATCAATATAAGAGACCACATTTTCAAGATAAAGATATAGAATATTATAGAATATTTGTTAGTTTACATTCATTATTTGGTCATAGAGATAACTACCATTATCCCTCTTAATTGCTTTCCTAGCACTCGTCAAAGTAACATTACCCAACTAATGTTTATTAACATAGGCTAATTTATGCTTATTTTTATGTGGTTTATTACATTAATATAGGTTACACATAGGAAGAGGTTCTTTTCTTTACATTTTGGTGAACATCTTTTATCCTACATAATTCAATCTTCTTTTTAGGGGTTTACATTGCACTAGGTTTACAAATCTACTTTTAGTTTACATCCTATTTTCATACATGAAATTCCCCTTACTTACCTTTGCTGATACTTTTTTCCACTAGGTTTTATGTTTTTTATTGTAATAAACTTCTCTTAAAGACGTCATATTTTCACAATCCATGATATTGGTCACTACTACTTCTAGATTAGGTTGTGTGATATATTTTTTACTTCAATGTTTTGAATCACACTTTGCGATCTATAATTAGGATGATAAAGTGATATCAAAGACATAAAGATAACACTTTATCATCTTGATTCTTGATAATGGATCATAGAGTGTGATCCAAAACATTCATGCAAAATATCTCACACAATGTAATTTAGAAGTAGTAGTGACCAATATATCTCTCACCCCCCCTTGGTTATCCCATCAAGTTTTTACTTTTATATATGATATATTTCTACTACTTCTAATTTTTAATATAAAAGTGCGCATTTGAGTTTTATTTGTATGTCTCTTTCTCATGCCTAAAGGAAGTTATCATTTAAACCCTAATTGGCTACACATTCCAAGAACAATGATATCTTTGATGGTGTTCATATTGAGATCAACTCAAGTGATCAATAATATTTTGACCATTACATGTGGCTAAACAAGATGTTCAACTTACAAATCAATATTTGATATAAGAATTGCAACAACCTTAATCTAATCATCAATTGGCTGGTATTTTCAATAGTACATTAGTAGATTTCCCTCTTTATTCCATCCACCCTTCCTTCCATTTCCTTCCTTCTTCCATATTCGTTATTTTTCCATTAATTTTCTTCTCACCTATCTCCCATTCAAATCATAATAAAACCTTCATGTATTCATCAGATCTTCCACCTCTATCCATGCCTATTATTTCCCAACTCCTCTACACCCATTAAACAAAATAACATACTACTCATACCAATTTTGTTCATACTACCACCTTAGATAGTCCTGTGAAGGAGATATAAAATATAAATAAAGAACTTAAGAATGAAAGAAGGATATTGTATATGACCCTCCACATTACAAACCTTTAACTTCTAATCTCATTGTATGTTCATCACCAATAAGATTTACATGGATTTTTGGTTTGAAGCATATAATGTAAGAGGAGACACTAATGTTCATTTGTAATCACTGAAACCAATATGTATTAGTTTTGCATGTCATGATTTGATCTTAGTTAATTCATTCTAAAAAATCCTTTGAAATAAATAAATTAGGTTTTACTAGGTTCTTTTGTTATACTAATTGTTGGTTCTCAAACATGTATTCCCATAAATCCTAAAGAAAAAAAACAAAACCTAAGGCTAGGGAGTTTCAACAAAGGGTAATGGGTTACATTTATAATTAGATCATGGCATAAATGGGCCAATACATAAGGGCACAACCCCTTCTTATTATTTTGGCTATACCAGATTAAGGAGGTACTCTGTGAGGTTACACATGGGACAATTAAAAATATTAGCTCAAATAGATATTATTACCAAATAAGCTATGCCCTATAGAAATAAGAGACTCATAGGGATCACCAAGTCTCCATGTAGTTTTTTATCATAACTTCCTTCAAGCAAAAAATTAGAACTTGTGTTGTTGGTATGTGGCGACTGCTCATGCAAATACTGTACACTTGTAACATATCCTTGCCGAGGTTTGGGAACACAACCCCTGATTTTTATTTTTATTTTATTTTTTTTCTATTAACACGTCAAGGTTTTTCCTCATTAACACGTCAAGGTTTTCCTGCAAACATGTCATGTGAAAAAATGACTTTGTAAAACCCTAATTCTAGAAGCTTCCAGAAGGCTTGTTAAATTTTTGTGTTGATCTCTTTTGTGTTATTATTCATTGTTATTTCTGGGTTATTTAATTTGCATATAAGTGTTAATGTTTATTGCTTCGATTTTCCTGAACCCTAACATGTGTATGTGACTCAATATATATAAATCATTTCCCCTTAATATGTATGATAATGAGGGCCTACTTCATACAAACTTGCAAAAGAGACAACACTACCAAGTCATAAAACAATTGGTTAACCTTTACAGTACCTTGTGATGATTCCTTGAAACACTATAAGAACTTGCAAAATTGATAGAATAACATATTCTAAAATTGATGCAAATATGTTCTTGTTGTATTTCAAATATGGTGTGATGGAGGGGATGAAAGCAAGATTGGCGCCTTGATCTATATTAGGTGATAGAGTTGAGTTTTAGGCCAATAGACAAATGTATACGGAAACTAGAGAACCTACAACTCAATGGAGATAAGGATAGTAAGGATTGTTCACATAAATACCCCATTATGTGCATAAGTCAAATGCAAAAACTCTAAGATATAATAGTATGAAAGATGAAACATACTTCAAGAAACCATTAACAAACAAATATTTTTATGTATTACACTAAAAAAGAGTCCTTGAGAAAGGCTTTGATAGGTTTTAATCATCTTTAAGATGATCATCTAATTGAGCACAACACTTAAAATGCAAATGTATCAAGAGGAATTAATGAAAAAATTATAGTTATGAACATTACTTTTGGATTATAAAATATGCTTGCTCTTGAAAACATAGAAGCATAAACTAATAGCCTTTGACACCTTAGAGTATTAGTAGAAATAGGGAACACCTAAATAAATACTTTATATTCTCTTCTAGCCAATAAACCAACAAAAATCATTTCATTCTAAAATCTCTACTATGTATTCTAAAAGTCTACCCATTCCAACAAAAATGGCATGAACATGCATCTATACTACATCATATCAACATAGGCCTATGTTCTCTCCAAGCATTAAAACAAGTCATTGAGAATTTCATAACGAAAATATGTTGGTGTGAGCAAGGACATTACCTAATTGATTTACCTCCTAGTTTCTATTCACACTTGTTAGTTAAGTTTACTTATAGTACTCATAGGATGCTTATATCTCTTTGTGTCTCATGTCATATGATTGTGAGACACGTCATAATTTTATGTTCACTTATCTTCTCACCTTTCCTATCCAAGCAAGGCCTCATATATATTTTATGTATTATTGATTCATTATATCATTATTGCATCCATAATAAAAGAATATATTTTCTTGCTACTCTCTTGTATAAGGTATTCTTCAGTTTTACATGTGATCCCAGGAGCTAAAGTCCTTGTGTGACCTTTACATGGTATCAAAAATTTAGATCTACAAGCCCCTTCTCAAATTTGAGGATGGTTTATGTAGGATCTTCTATTAGATATGGTTAAGGTTGTAAATATTAGTGGATCTTGAAAATTTAAGTATCATCTTCTCTTGGATAATATGATGACTTAAAGAGAATTAGAAAAAAAACTTGATAGAAATACCAAGCTTTGGTGGGGTTCCACTTTTTGTATTTGCATTGTAGTTCACTTTGGATTATTTTGGTGGAAATATGAGCTCACCATTGAGTTCGAAGTGTCCAATAAAATCATTTTAGCCTTTTTTTGTTGAAATTGGATATTGGAGGCTAAATATCTAAGGGTTTGAAGTTTAGAGGTGGTTGCCAATTCCAGAAATTAGCTACATTTTTTAAGAAATTTGAGTCAAATTTGACTTTACTATCGCATCCAAAAGGCCTAAAAGCATAAATATCAACTATCAATTCATCAAATTTTGACACAGATGCCTAAAGCCATTAAAAAATCCTCCTACTCCATCATACGTATCGTAAGAGATATTCATATAGGCAAATTGACTAAAATAATTTAATTTAATTTTTAATTATTTTTCAAACTAAAAAATAAAAAAATCCTTCAAGCTTGTGAACTATGTAGTTTGTAGGTACTACAGGTATGCAATATATGTCATCAACCCCATAGCTTGTTATGTGGGGGTTAGACTAGCAATCCCACCAAGTCCCACCATAACCCATCAACAACATGGAAAACAACTTGCCAAACCACCCTAGGTTGTAAAACCATGCAAAACAACTATAAACAATTACCTCCACCCATTTAGTGGTTTTCAAAATTAGAATATGACAATTTTGACACTTTTAAGTTTTTTTTTTTTGCTTTTGACAATGTTTTCAAGCTATTGGAGAATATTCTAGAAGGTTAGGAAATATTTTGTCACTAGCTATTACTAACATCAACGTAAAATTAGTGTGAGGTCAACACTCTTCCCTCCCAACCAACTCCCCTCATAGTTAGCATTTTGATTTTGGTACTAAAACTTTGTAGGGGGTAGAGCTTCCCTTAATGTTTAATTAATTGATGCAGATGATCATACATATGACTTAACGAACCTTTGAATCCTCTAAATTAAACAATTTGTTGTTCAAAAGAGGGATTCGTTGAATTGTCAACTAGGGAGTCATAGACTTAAGATGGTGTTGGCACCATATATGCATTCAAGAATCCTATACTTCCTATATCAACTAAGTATAGGAGATTGAATAGGAATAAACTCATCAAAAGCTTTTACATGAAAATATCTCCTAACTAAAGAACAAGGTAAACAAATGCTAATAATTATTAACTACTATTATTATTTTTCATTTATGACTATTTATGTTGTAACATGTCCTAATTCAACTAATCACTCAAAAGTTTGAACAAAATGTAGCATTGAATATAATATAAGCTAGAATCTATAAATTAGAAATTACAAAGCATATTCTAATTGTTGGTGTGTGGCGACTGATCATGTTATACTGTATAGCCCATGGTATACTATACACCCCGGCATGTATCCTCGCCCCCGAGCGGGGGTTCGAAAAAAATTTTCCTCCTACTTTTTCGCGTCATCACCAAAAAAGGGAAAAATCAATGAAAAAAAGAAAAATCCGATTTTCTAGAACCCAAAATCTGGAAGCTTCTCAGCTTGTTAAAAGGGGGTTCGGTTGAGTATTACAATATGACGAAAAACGTGATTATTCGCAAGATTGTAATAGGTTTTGCACTGGATAATAAAAGTATTGGATGGCTGCGGTTTGGTGGATGTAGCCCGGATTGGGTGAACCACGTTAAATTCTCTATGTTATGATTTATTCTGTGTGTGTTTTAGTTTCTTTGTTTTATTAATCAAATCTGCATTTAATTGTTAGATATTTGCCATCTCTAACCCTAATAAGTGGTATCAGAGCGAGTTGTGTTTCGATTATCGCCTGTAGGAAGGTCTCACGGCTGAGTGGGAGTCTCACGGTTGAGTGGGAGCAATGGCAGACGAGGGTAAGAAGGTTGAGAAGTTTAATGGGCAGAACTATCAGTTATGGAAGATGAAGATGGAGGACTATCTCTATCAGAAGGATTTATGGCGGCCATTGGAAAGGAAAACCAAGAAACCCGCAGCAATGTCAGATGAGGACTGGGAGATCTTGGATAGAAAAGCTCTTGGCAGTATTTGTCTATGCCTGGCACAATCGGTAGTGTTCAATATTACAGCAGCAAAGACAACTCAAGAGTTGATGGAAACCCTGGCGAAGTTATATGAAAAGCCTTCTGCTTCAAATAAGGTATTTCTTATGAAGCGTTTATTTAATATGAAAATGGTGGAAGGTGGGTCAGTTACTGATCATTTGAATGGGTTTAATACGGTCACCAGTCAATTAACTTTTGTAAAAGTAAACTTTGATGAAGAAGTTAGGGCTCTTTTGATTATGTGTTCTTTGCCTGAAAGCTGGAATAGCTTGGTAATGGCTGTTAGCAATTATGTTTCTGGTTTGAATACATTGAAGTTTGATGATGTTGTTGGTGTTATTTTGAGCGAGGAAATTCATAGGAAAAGCTCAGGTGGAACATCCACATCAGGCAGTGTTGAATACAGAAAGCAGGAGCAGAACAAAAGAGAGAAGAAACAATTCTAAAAATCGTGGGAAGTCACGAGGAAAATCAAAGGACAAAAGGTCCCAATCTAGAGACAAAAGGGATTGCTGGTACTATGGTAAGCCAGGTCATTTGAAGAAAAATTGCTGGTCTCGGAAAAATAAAGATGGAGACAAAAAGGAAGGAAGTAAAGAGGCAAATGTGGTAACTAATAAATTTGATGAGGATGCTTTGATTCTTTCCCTTGATAATGCTGATGATTCTTGGGTGTTAGATTCAGGGGCTTCATTTCATGCTACCCCCCATAGAAGTTATTTTCTTGATTATGTCCAAAGGGATTTTGGGCTGGTTTATTTAGGAATAGCAAGAATGGGAATCATTGGCCTACTCACATTGAGGGGTAAAAGGCATGTTCAAAGTTAAAGCGAGAAAGTTAAGCAGAAATTTAATTTCAGCAGGGCAACTAGATGATGAAGGTTGTGTTGTTACATTTAGTGATAAAAATTGGAAGGTCACAAAGGGTGCCTTAGTAGTAGAAAAAGGTGTGAAAGTAGGCACCTTATATCTTTGTACAGGTCATACTGTTCCTTCTACTTTAATTGTTATGGAAAATGGTCAATGTTCAAGAGCGATTCGTTGTGGGTGAAGATCCTCATCTGATTCAGATAATCAGCAATGTAGCATAATAGACTTGGGCATATACAGTGCAAAAGGTATGGAAAAGTACTTTCATTCAAATAATGTTTTACCAAGGTCTAAAATGTGTTAATATGGATTTTTGTGAAAGTTGTGTGTATGGAAAACAAAAGAGAGTAGAAAGTTTTCTCAGGATGGGAAGCAAAGAAAGATGAGAATTGAAGCTTGTGCATACAGATGTATGGGGACCAGCTCAGGTATCTTCTCTCGGTGGCACTCTGTATTATGTTACATTCATTGATGATGCAACTAGGAAGGTATGGATTTATTTCCTTGGGTAGAAACCTGATGTATTTGAAACTTTTAAAAAATGGAGAAGCTTAGTTGAGAATGAGACGGGTAAAAAGATAAAATGTCTTAGACCTGATAATGGTGGTGAGTATTGCAGTAAAGAGTTTGAAGATTATTGTTCCTCTAATGGTATTAAGTAGGCTGACTTGAGTTCAAAGGACTCCACAGGAAAATATAGGTAGCTGGTAGCATAGATAGAACAATAATGGAGGCGTGCACGAACTATGAGGGCCTCAGGTTGCCTTTAAAATGTGGGCAGAGACTGTAAACACTGTTGTTTATTTGATCAATAAAGGTCCCTCTAATCCTTTGGGTTGTGTTATTCAAGAGGAAGCATAGAAAGGTAAGAAGGTGAGTTATTCTTTTCTCAAAACATTCAGTTGTGAAGCATTTGCACATGTAGATTTTGAAAATAGAACCAAGCTTGATGCAAAATCAAAGAAATGTGTATTTGTTGGATATGGCATTGATGAATTTGGTTATAGGCTTTGGGATTTTGAAAATCAGAAAATTGTGAGAAGCGGGGATGTCATATTCAATGAAAAAGTGTTGTACAAAGATCTGTTGCTGCAGCATGAGAAGAAAAAAAATGATTATGTAGTGTTGGATGATATTCCCAACAATAATGTTTCAGTGGTTCCTCATGCTGGGCAACAACAACAACAACAAATACCACAAGCTGTTGTTGACGATCTTCAAAGGTTAAGTAGACCTCGAGAAGATTCTCTCCCTCTTTGTATACTATTTTGTTGGCGATGTTGGTGGGCAGAATATTAGGTAGTATAGAGGTGGATACCAAGGTTCGGTGGGAGCATGGAATGGAAGAAGAAATGGACTCCTTGCTGGAAAATCAGACTTAGGATTTATACAAGTTGCCTCACAATTAAAGAGCTTTACCAAACAAATGGATTTATAGGCTGAAAGGGAGGATGGAGTAGAAAAGGTTGAAGCGGATTAGTTGTAGAAAGTTTACTGAGGAAAAGATATTGATTCGATTAAAGTTTTTTTCTCACATTGTTAAAATGACTTCTATTCATATTGTTTTAAGTATTGTAGTTCTTGAAGATTTTCATTTAGAGAACAGCTTGATATTTAAAACAACCTTTCTCCATGGTGATTTGGAAGAGGAAATATATATGGACCAGCCACAAGGATTTGAGGTCAAAGGTAAGGAGAAACTAGTGTGCAGATTGAAGAAAAGTTTATATGGCTTGAAGCAAGCACCTCGACAATGGTACTTAAAATTTGATAGTTTTATGGCTGAGCAAGGCTACAGCAGGTGTAATTCTGACCATTGTGTTTATTTTAAGAGGTTGGATAATAACAGCTACATTATTTTATGTTTATATGTTGATGACATGCTTGTAGCTGGGTCTAACATGGATCACATAAGTGAGTTAAAACAACAGTTAGCAAAATATTTTGCTATGAAGGATTTGGGGGCAGCAAAACAAATCCTTGGTATGAAAAATTGTAGAGATAGGAAAAATAGACAATTGTTTTTATCTCAGGCTAATTATGTTGAAAAGGTGTTGCAAAGATTTCATATGGAGAATGCAAAAGCTGTCAGCACACCTTTGCCTAGTCATGTTAAATTGACTAAGGATATGTGTCCAAAGACACAAGAGGAGGAAGAAAAAATGTCCAAGGTACCATATGCTTCAGCTGTAGGCAGTTTAATGTACGCCATGTTATGTACTAGACCAGATATTGCACATGCCGTAAGAGTTGTTAGCAGGTATTTGAGTCATCCTGGAGTTGAGCATTGGAATGCGGTAAAATAGATTCTCAGGTATTTGAGAGGTACATCCAATAAATGTTTATGTTTTGGGGGCTCTAATACTGATTTAAAAGGCTATGTTGACTCAGATTTGGCAGGGGATATAGATACCAGGCGAAGTACCACAGGTTGTGTATTCACAGTTGGTGGGACAGCAGTGAGTTGGATTTTTCGATTGCAAAAGGTGGTTGCTTTATCCACCATAGAGGCGGAGTATGTTGCTGCAACAGAGGCGGCAAAAGAAATGATATGGTTGTAACTTTTCATGGATGACTTGAGAAAACAACAAGATGAAAATTACTTGTTTACGAACAGCCAGAGTGCTATACATCTTGCAAAGAATTCTGCCTTGCATTTTAAAACAAAACACATACAGTTGAGATATCATTTCATTCGGTCGATGTTGTAGGATGGACAGGTCAAGTTGGACAAGATACACACAGATGTCAATCCAGCGGATATGTTTACGAAGGCAGTGACAAGGGAGAAGCTGAGTTCCTCTTCAACTTCAGTTGGCCTTCAAGGTTGAGTTCAAGAATAGTAGAGCAGCAGGGTCCAAGGTACTTATTTCCAGTGGGAGCTGTAAGTGCAGCAGTGTCGTCCAGGATCAGTCTCCAAGTGGGAGATTGTGATGGTGTGGAGCCTGATCAGTCTCCAAGTGGGAGATTGTTGGTGTGTGGCGATTAATCATGCTATACTGTATAGCCCATGGTATACTGTACACCCTAGCATGTATCCTCGCCCCCAGGTGGGGGTTCAGGGGCGGCAGCCTCGAGAAAAATTTTCCTCCTACTTTTTCGCATCATCACCGAAAAAGGGAAAAATCAATGAAAAAAAGAAAAATCCGATTTTTTAGAACCCGAAATCTGGAAGCTTCTAAGCTCTTTAAAAGGGGGTTTGGTTTATTACAGTATGATGAAAAATGCGATTATTCGCAAGATTGTAATAGGTTTTGCACTGGATAATAAAAGTATTGGATGGCTACGGTTTGATGGATGTAGCCCGAATTGGGTGAACCACGTTAAATTCTCTATGTTATGATTTATTCTGTGTGTTTTAGTTTCTCTGTTTTATTAATTAAATCTGCATTTAATTGTTAGATATCTGCCATCTCTAACCCTAACACTAATTAATTATCTAAACTAATGTGGCTCTACAGTACCTGAAGTGGCCCTTGCTTGAATTGTTGCATCCAATTTATCTTCTTCAATTACTTAACTCAGGAAAACATGCACCTAAAATATCTTCTCTAATATATTCCAATCATATGCAAAGTTCTAAACAAAATGTAATAAAATTTTCAATTCAATCTAATTCCTACAAAGATCTAGTTGTGTGGCTTCCCAACAAAATACACTCCTATATAGGTTCTATGAGAGTCCACTTATTTAAAAACTATAAACAAAATAAAATCAAATGTCGAATCTCCCATGAAAACAAGAAGAGGACTAGGTCCTTTAACATAAAATAATAGCTAATGAAAGCAAGAGTCTAGAAGTCAAACAGGACTCTACACTATTTAAGATAGTTGTTATAATTTGGAAACATGCCCTAATAGGGCCAACCCTTATTATAATTGATATTCCTTATTGGAGCATACTCCTTCCTCCATAATATATTGAAGAGATGGAGTGACACATGGCCATTCATACTCATGTCTTCAAATCATCACCTGTATATCATTCTGGGAATGTGCTTGTGTTGTAGAAGATTAACTCTTTTGGTTACTTTGAACTATCATTCTTTTGTTGCGGGTTGAAAGGTTCTTCATTGTAGGGGTTAGTCTTATTTATTTAAGGCATTTTTCATTGTTAACAACTATAATTAATCATGAAATTTTACTAAACTCATAGAAATTCAAATTTCACATATACATTCATTAATATAATGTATATCATCTTCAAATGATTTGAAAGACTTAAATATATGAAAAAGGTTTGGTAATGGCATTTGAATTTTAGTGAAAATGAGATAAAAACATGAAACTACAACAAGGAAACTAGACATTCTTATAGCTCATCACAGGGTTCATTTCCAATCATACAAGCTCCTTTTTGTGAGCATTTTTTTAATATTGGGTAGAATTTCAAGAGCTTCATAGTGGTATAAATGATTTTCAATTTTAATCTCTAGTTTTTTCACAAATTACAAATTATCATAAGTGTTGTTGAGTATTTCTCGTTTTGAGAATTTCTAGGGATCCATTTGGGCTCATATGGTAATATTTTTTAGTGCATTTTTTTGTACGTTGTAGTAGTGTTATCAAATTGATCTCATTCTATTAAAAAATTAATTTCATTTCTATGGCCAAATTTAATATCTATGGTGTATTGAGATCAAGTCCAATTCACTAATCTCGCAAGTGACACTTTTAAAAACACTAAGTATAAAGTTCCAACATCATATATTACTGAGCCACTCCTCAATTGATTGAGCTTGGGGGAACTTCATTTTCAATAATAATTGTTAGAGTAGTCATGCATTAGCTAATAATTAATTAATCTTTATTTGATTATTAGTCTAATTTATGCTCATGCACTTAAGCTAAACTTAGGAGTGCTTTTATGATTTTAGGGTTTTTCTCCTATATAACACTAAAGCCTCGTTGTAATTATCTCTTGAGATTTCATATCTATTTGATAGTCTCTTGCTTTTGTAGATTTTTCTTGTTGAGGAATATAGCATATTCTATTTGCAGATCTCTTGAATGAAAGGTGTCTTTGTTCATTGTTTGATCCTATGGCTCATGGTTTTGTGGTTTTTCACAATTCTAACAATAATAATATTGGGAAGATTCCAATTTTAGTTTAGGATTTCATGCCTAAGTAATTTGGAGATCTATCTTAGTTCATTATGGTTTTTTCATTTCATCCTTCTTTGATCATCTTGAAAAAGGAAAACCATAAACA
>VDFB02228787.1:0-14740 GCA_007258455.2 Sequoia sempervirens
GAGAGGGATGTAGCACAGGCACAGGCACGGGCGATGGAGGCGGAGAGGGATGTGGCATAGGCACGCATTCAGAGTGAGAGAGCATTGGTAGAGGCAGAGATACAGTCACTGCAGAGGGGGAGAGATGAGGCAGTAGCAGAGGTATCGACTCTTCAGAGAGAGTGGCATTTAGTAGAGCTAAGAGCATAGGCTCTTCAGAGGGATAGGGATGCAGTAGTGACTCGAGCACAGGTGGCTCAGAGGGAGAGAGATGCAGCAGAGATACGGATGCAGACTCTATAGGCAGAGAGGGATGCCACGATGGCTCATGCACCGACAGGTCAGGGTAAGGGTGGGATGCCAAGAGCAGATATACAGGTTGTGGAGAGAGAGAGAGATGCAACGGTTGCACAGACAGCGGCTGCAGAGTAGATGAGGGGCCGATTACAAGCAAAGCTGACACAGAGCCAGTTGGCTCAGGAGGCATGGGAGCAGGAGAGGAGAGTCATTACCAGGGACCGAGACAAGTATCGTTAGGAGTGGAATTCCTCTTGGGTCCAGGTTGCAGAGCGAGAGGAGAACATGAGAGAGGTAGGATTTTGGATGGCTACATATTATCATGTGGTTCCTGATCTAGCACAGCAGACATTCTGTTACACCCGACAGACACCTCAGAGGCCAGTGCTGTCCCCGTCATTGGGGACACGGACCCGAGGTTACAGTGATTCACCAGGGGTTTCACCAGGCAGGGGAGCAGTACCTGATTCTCCACAGAGATTAGATGTGGGGAGTTCTTTTGGTAGATGATAGGATACCATGTTTTTGACAGGTGCAGGGTAGATGGATAGTGCAGAGGTGCAGTGGATATTTGTAGGACCTTGTACTGGTGTTTTGATTGGATGATTTTTGTATATGATGGTCACAGATTGTGATGACATCGACGACATTATTATATGTTAGTCTTGACTATGAGATGTACTGTGGACTTATGGTATATTTATATATATGATAGCTCTTAATGACCTCATGTTTTATGTGTGTGATGGATTCGAGATTTATAGATGATTGCGTTGATGCATATGTGGATGGTCATTTGGTAGTGGATGTTATATATATGGATGTTGTTATATATATATTTTTATTTATGATGGTTGTTTAAGGGGTTTTATGCATGCCAACCAATGTGTGTGATGCAGGATGTAATGTATGGTGATTTTTGTTCTCATGTATGATGAATGCCTATGTTGTATGATGTATATGTGTAAGATAGATGTGGATATGCTTATGATGATGCAACAAATTCTTATGTTTTATATGCTTATGATAGTTATATGCATGTGCGACTAATATGTATGATGCAGGATGTAATGGATGCATTATCACGGTATTGATGGTGGACCTAACACTTGATATTGCAGGTGGCGATATTATGGATGAACCTAAGATAATGTGCAAATGTATGGATCAAAAATGTAATTATTTCATGATGAGTGTCAATAGGGTTGTAGGTGATAGTGGAAGACGAATGCGGACATGTTGTGAGCGTGCACCTGTCAAAAACCTTTTAGTATCCTGAGAAGAATAGGGGATGGAGGAGAAATATTTGCACAACCAAAATCATAGGATGAATGTAATGCAATGGTCATGATTATGAAATGCAATCCTAATACAATTTTCCATCTTTGGAGCACCGGTTTTTGCTATAGCATAAGACACGATACACCAAGGTATCGAGGACCAAGGTAGATTAGTGTCTAATGCATGAAACAAACAAAATAGACAAGAAGGCTATCCCAACACCCCAAAGTCACAAAGAAAGACCTTGGTCGGGCCAGGTATTGAGATAACCACAAGCACAAAAGGATGCCCCAACATAACACAAGACCTCGGGGATCTTGGTGGGTACTATGTGAGACAACCCAGAAGACACAATCAATCAAAAGATCAAGATATGTCCCTATGTGGACCAATCAAAACACACCATAATATGATGGATTATGGTTGCCTTGACAAGTGATGATAGAGAGCTCAAATGATAAGCAAAAGCCAAAAGCATCAAAAGATCACAATCAATTTCAAACGTCCTTTGCCATAGGATCAAGGGGATAGATAAGATTGATAAGGTCTGTTAGGAAGGATGCATCATGTTGAGACCTATGATGGATACTAAGCAAAAAGATCGATATGATGTAGGATATTCAAAACTGATTGGATTTGTTGATACAAGTGGATCTTGTTTATTAAGAACTAGTTGGATAAGGGCATAGCTTGACGACATGACGCAAGGGAGACAAGACACCACCTAAAGACCTAGGGGCTCGGGGGCCGATCAGAGATTAGCCTTGCCTACATGAAAGAACACAGCCCTCGTAGTTCATGGAAAAAGACCATGGATAAAGCGGAAATAGGGAAATGGTGACCGATGATGAAGGACACAAAACACGATAGACAAATGCCCCGGGGGAGGATCAAATGACCAACCTTGCCTTCATGAAAGCGCAGGGGCAACATAGTTTGATTAATGACGCGGAAGTATGAGATCTAGATGGAGACCGACACGATGGATGATCCTATATGGTGACACGGACCGACCGACAAAGGGAATGACTGACATAAGCTCAAAGTGGGATATTCAAATGCTCAGGATGAGGGATAGGCCAGATGGGTCATTCAATGCTTAATCAATAAATACCAAGTGGCCTAGGCTGAGGTGGATGAGGACGATAGTGTGGATGGAAGCATAAAATGACTAGGATGTCAGGTAGATAATGATTAAGCCCTCTACGGATGACGCCTGTTACCAGGTTTTCACCGTCCATACTTGTCTGAGGTGCCACCAAGAGGTGGTTTTCACCATAGGACAGATTTATTTTTCTTTACTATTTTTTGGATTTTTTATTACTTTTTTTATTTTTTTGATTTTCTAATTTAGGTGGGGTTACCAAGCGGACTTAGGCATAGAACCTCTTTAGATGGATGATATTGACGGGTTCATCAAGGGGATCTCCTTTAAGAGTAGTCAACCTGTAGGCCCCAGATCCATATTTGGCAGCTATGATATAAGGCCCTAACCAGTTTGCCTCAAATTTTCCCTTTTTATCACGATCCGGTTGAGTGCGTTGGTTTTCTTTGAGAACAAGCTCACCAACCTGGAATTGTCTAGGACCTGGACCTTTTTATTGTAATGACATTTGAGGCAATTTTGGTATGCTTGCAGGTGATCATAGGCTTTTATTCTTCATTCATCCAGTAATTCTAGTTGTGAAGGTCGTGCAACATGAGCATCTTCTTCGCTGATAAGATTCTTCAAAGAAACCCTCAGTGATGGGAGCTCAACTTCAATTGGCAAGACGGCTTTAGCACCATATACTAAAGAATAGGGGGTGGCGCCTGTCGGGGTGCGGATGGATGTATGGTATGCCCAGAGGGTAGGATGAATATGGAGGTGCCAATCTCGTCCAGTGTTATTGACAACCTTCTTGAGGATGCGGATAAGGGTCTTGTTGGTTGCTTCTGCCTGACCATTACCTTGAGGGTAATAAGGCATTGAACAACGATGTTGGATATGGAAGGTGTCACAGAGGTGTTTCATGGCTTGGTTTTTGAAGGGTTTTCTATTATCATAAAGGATGGTGGATGGGATACCATATCTGCAGAGAATATGGTAAAGGATAAATTTTGAGATTTGGACACCGGTGATTTGTGAGAGTGGCATTGCTTCCACCCACTTAGTGAAGTATTTAGTGGCGGTAATTATGAATGTATGGCCGTCGGATGATGGTGGGTAAATCTTGCCAATCAAGTAAAAACCCCATTGAGAAAAGGGCCATGGTGCTAGGAAGGGCTGGAGGTTTTGTGATGGGGCATGAATCAAATCTGCATGTTGTTGGCATGGAAGGCACTTCTTCACAAATTCACAAGCATCATGTTCCAAGGTAGGCCAATAACATCCAGCTCGTAGAATCCTTTTGGCCACAGCCATACCATTTGAGTGAGCTCCACAAACACCACCATGTACTTCCGTTAGTGTCACATGGGCCTCAGTCTCATTCAGACATCTAAGGAGGATTCCATCATACCTGCGACGATAGAGCATATCACCGACAATTATGTATCGAGAAGAGCGATGAATAAAGGATTTGTGTTGGTTGCATGTAAGTTATAGAGGTATGATATTATCATGGAGATAAGTGTATATGTCTTGATACCAAGGAGAGGCGGGACCCACAATATCGCACACCATATCAGTCTCAGGAACATCATATGCAGGGATTAAAAGTTGTTCAACAAGAAACTCACATTTTGTTCGGTCTTTAGGCATGTCAATCAGGGAACCAATAGTGGCCATTGCGTCTACTGCTTTATTGTGTACCCGAGGGATTTGGTCAAACTATATGAAAGTGAAATATTTCTTGAAATCATCCACCATACGCTTATAGGGTAATAGTTTATCATATTTCGTGAGGAATTCAACATTAACCTGTCTAATGACTAGCAAAGAATCACCAAAGACTTTTAAGTGAGTTATATGCCATTGTTTTGCAATTCAGAGGCTGGTGAGGAGGGCTTCATACTCTGCAATGTTGTTGGTACATGGGAATGCTATCCTGAATGATTTTGGGATGTAGTCGCCTTGAGGGGTGATTAATAAAATTCCTGCTCCAGATCCATTATGAGTATATGAGCCATCAAAATATAGTGTCCAAGCTGGTGCTTCTGTAACTGTGTAGACTTCTTTGTCTAGGAATTCAGTGTCTAGCGGGTAGGCATCTACTAATGGTGCCTCAGCCAATTGATCAGCTATGACCTGTCCTTTTATGGCTTTTCGCTCTACATATTCTATGTCAAATTCACTTAGAAGCATGACCCATTTGGCCATGCGGCCAGTTAGAGTGGTTCTAGATAACAAATACTTCAAGGGATCAATTTTAGCGATTAATTTGACTGGATGGTTGAGCATGTAATGATAGAGTTTTTGTGTGTTGAAGACTAGCGCAAGGCAAGCTTTTTCCATGGGGTAGTAATTTAACTCATAGCCAACCAATGTTCGACTGATGTAATAGATTGCCCTTTCTTTGAATGACTCATCATGTTGTGCCAACAATGCCCCCAGTGCGACTGAAGTAGCAGAGATGTAAAGCAAGAGGGGTTTTCTCGGAATAGGCAGCATCAAGATCGATGGATGAGTTAAATATTCCTTAATTTTATTGAAACCCATCTGACACTGTTGGTTCCATCGGAAGGTAGAATCTTTCTTCAAAAGATGGGTGAATGGCTGACATTTATCTGCTAGCTGGGCTATGAACCAATGGATAGACTACATCTTCCCCTGGAGGCTTCTTAACTGCTTCAGATTGCATGGAGGTGGCATATCGAGAATAGCTTTTACCTTGGCGGGTTCAACTTCAATACCCCTTCAAGAGACTATAAAACCCAAAAATTTTCCTGATGTAACCCCAAAGATACACTTTTTTGGATTTAGCCGCAACTTGTAATACTCTAGCCACTCAAATATCTTTTTTAGGATGGCAGGATGTTTTGCTCATGTTCTGGACTTTCCTAACAAGTCATCAACATAATTCTCCATGATGATATGGATGAGGTCATGGAAGATGACTGTCATTGCTCTTTGATATGTTGCCCCTGCATTTTTGAGACCAAAGGGCATAACATTATAACAAAAAGTACACCAAGGTGTTGTGAAGGAGGTCTTGTGTTGGTCCACAGGTGCGATTTGACTATGATTATAACCAGAGAAGCCATCCATAAGGGAGAGCATCTCATGTCCTGTTGTGAGGTTGACCAACATGTCAATGTTAGGCAGAGGGAAGTCATCTTTTGGGCAGGCCTTGTTAAGGTCCCTGAAGTCAGTGCAGATCCGAATATCTCCATTTGGTTTGGCAATCGATACTATATTGGAGATCCACTAAGAGTAGTCAATTGGTCTAATAAAGCCTGCCTCTAGTAACTTTTCCAATTCCTTTTTGACTAACAATTCTACCTGCGGGTGCATCTTGCGAAGCTTTTGTTTGACAGGTTTGGCATCTGGGCGAACGTCTAGATGATGAACCACTAAGGCAGGGTCTAAACCTGGCATGTCTGAATATGACCAAGCAAAGTTGATGATTCCCTCGCAGAGTAGTTGCATGATGACTGGATACTCTTGTTCTGAGAGTGACTTAGCCACATAGGTGATTTTAGGATTTTCAACAGTACCCAGATTAACTTCTTGAGTCTCTTCAATTAGAATGGATGATCGGGCGGATAACTGCATTCCTACAAGGGGAAGATGAACATCTCCATCTCCTGGCACCTCTTTGAGGTTTTTGCCATCGGATGCGTCCTTTATTTTTACTTTTTCAAGGTCAAGAAGCACCTCAGGGAGGTTTTCACTAGATGACCACTTTTTACTTTTCTTATTCTTATTTTTGCGACTGGAGTGTTCATCCTCCCCCAATCCCATAAGGTTGACATATGTATCTGCAGACATATTGACAGGTGTGGTATTACGTAGGTCCCAATCAATAAGCTCAGGGTGACAAAGGGATAGGCTAATGGTGCAGACGCATAGGCATTCGAACATGGATGATAAGTTGGTGTGATTGATGTCATCATACGCATGTATGTTGGACTCCTCCTCGGGTATGTCTTCCAATGAGTCATCGTCCACGGCGATACTATTGGAAGTATTAGACGATGTTGCAGAGCTTTTCTATTTTCTGTCATATCCAATGCCTATGTTTTTTGGTAGCTTTGGTGTATCAATAGGTTGCAACTGCCCTTGTTCTTCTTTACCTAGGCCCCTACCTTGGTAGTTATATTTTTTTGCAAACTTAGCTGACCACGGATATGCTTCTTGAAAATATTCCTTCAGAGGAGGGTCTGGTTGGGGTTCTTCTTGGTAGACCCATTGGCTTATGTCCTCTTCTGGTGCATCTATCTTGACACTTGGGGATCTGAAAGTGGTGGTAGGGATATCTTTACCACTGAAGGTAATAGTCTTGTCTTCCTTTTGTGTAGCATGCGAAGGTTGACCATACTCGTGTGGTGACGGTGGCATGGTTGCTACATTGAGAGTCGTATGCATTTCATATTCACCACACCCTTTGTCAATGATCTGGACTTTGGCGACCATAGGATCAGTGGTGGAGGATGGAGTGGTTATCGCGGTGGAGGGTGGATTAGCGGATGATGAGTGGGATGCCCCCATTTCAACCCCAGGGCAATAATGTAAATGGGGAAATGACGCTTCTAAAGCACGGAAATATTCAAATGGTTGGGGGTCAACGTAGATGGTGACTTCTTGTCCGTTGACGGGGAATTTTAGGCAGTGATGGTATGTGGAGGGGATGGCTTGCATAGCATGGAGCCACGGGCGGCCAAGGAGGAGATTATATGGTAAGTCCAGATCAAGGACATGACAGATAGTATATTGAAGCACAGGTCCCACTTGGATAGGAAGACTGATAATTCCCTCTGAATTTCTTTCTGCATTATCATAGGTTTTGATTGTGATGAACTGGTTACTTAAATCCGCTTGAGTATACCCCACCTATTTTATGAATTTCAAAGTACACAAATTGAGGGCAGAGCCATTATCTACCAAGACTCTTTTTATTTTATGGCAAGCAACCACGACTTCGATATGTAAGGGGCGATTATGATTGACATCAATGTTTGGCATATCATTTTGGCTGAAGTGCAGTTGATGAGATAAATCCAAGTGTCCCACCAAAGCCTGGAATTGTGTGGGGTTGATGTCATTTGGCACATGGGTTTCTTGCAGGGCTCTATTGAGGATTTCTTGATGTACTGGGGAAGACTTAAGCAAATCCAAAATGGATATATGAGCAGGGGTCTTTCTTAAGCGATCAAGGATGTTGTACTGAGAGCTTATAGGAGTTGATTAGGTAGGTGAAAAGGCTACAGGGACAGTGATGCGGGCTCGTCGTGTAGTAATAGCACATTGAGGGTCTTTGGCTTTAACATGTATCATGGATACACAGGGTTCCACCTGCTCAATGTAATGAATAACACCCTCGTAATTGAAGGGCACATTGTTGTAGCTCACATTATTTGTGCTGTTTCCTTGGGGATTACTGTTAGATGTGCTTAGGCCTTGATTACGATTTGGAAAGGCATTTTGATATACCTGTAATTGAGCATTGGACGACGAAGGTTGATTGGGGTCAACCTTGATATCACCTCGATCAATGAGATCCTGGACATAGTTTTTCAGACCCCGACACTTGTTTAAAGAGTGTCCTTTGATTTTATGGAACTCACAATATTCATTTTCCTTAAACCACACGGGCTTGGGTTTGGACTCGTCAAATGGCTTGGTGATAGGGTACGTGATGGGATAGTTGATTTGTAACAACTTATTAAAGACAACACTTAGAGGTTCTCCTAATTGAGCGTATTGACATTTGGTGTTCCCCTGAGTGTTCTGGTTTGACTGTTGAGGAGGACGAGGTGCCCCCTGTGGTACAGATATGGCGTTGGGTACAGACGATTATTGTTTTTGGGATGCATTAGCCACTTGTACGTGTTTAGTGTCTGTCATGCCGTCGTTCACTGCATTCTTGTTCTTGTTCCAGAATCATGGTTTATCACCAAATGACCTCTCTTTATCATGATTATGTATTTTGATGTGTCCTTTGGCAATAAGGGCACATTCAAGGATGGGTCCCTTTTCTACTATCTCCACGAAGGTGGTGACATAATGTAACCTAAAATTATGAGCCACGTCAGGATGAGAGTTTTCTATGAAAATAGTGACCATGTCTTTTTCTTTCAGAGAGGTCTTCATTCTTCTTGCTAATGCACGCCACCATTGTAGGTAGCTAGTAAAGGTTTCCCCCTCACGTTGTTTCTCTTTGAGGAGATCTAAGGTGTCCATATCCTTCTCCAAATTGAAAGAGAAGTAGGATACAAATTTTTCTGACAGGTCTGCAAAAGTTTTTATGGACCCTTTTTCGAGAGTCATGAACCAATCTAGGGCATGGCTTGCCAAGCTTCGTGGGAACTGGCGCAAGAGATAGTTGTCATTGTACATAACTTCTTAACACTGGGAGTAAAACTCCTGCAAGTGAGCCTTAGGGTCTTTGTTTCCCTTGTATTTTTCAAACTTTGGTATCTCAAAATGTTTAGAAAATGGGATTAATGAGATGGAGGGATCAAATGGATATGGGCATATGTCTTCAAATTTGAATGATTGTTTGGTAGCCCCGGCTTGAAGGTCCTTCAGAGCGGCTTTGATTTCCAACAGATCCAAGCTAGCCGATGGTGGGTTGGGGGGATATTGAAAATAGGATGATAAAGGATGATGCTAAGAAAGCATCGGATTGTTGAAATACGGATTTGGATGGTTGGATGATGATATGCCTTACTGGTAAGACGGGGGATTTTGTTGATACGAGGGCTATTGTTGTGGGGTATAGTACGGATTTGTTTGATAAAAGTGTGGGGTAGGTTGTTGAGGAGCTTGGATGAGATGTTGCGTATTGGTTTGTTGGTGTTGAAGGTATTGTTGTGATTTTTGGGAGGTCGCATAAAGTGGTTGTTGGTGAAATTGCTGCTGATTGTGATAGTAGTAGTGTTGGGGTTGTTGTAATGTCAAATGTTGTATGGGCCGAGATGGGATATTGTGTTGTGGTTGAGCCTGCGGATGCAAAATGGATGCAAGAAAGGGGGATATGGTCTGAGCAATAGGTCAAGATGGATTGCCTTGTGGTTGGTAGGGTGGTTGTTGTGAAGAGGCCAAAGTATTATGTATAGGTTGTTGCGGATGAGATGGCGGAGGTAGCATAGAAGTGTTTTGTAAAGGGGGTTGTTGGGTACCACCTGAAACATTCAGCTGGGGTGTGCCTTGTGGAGGTAATTGAGGCAGAATGTTGGATTGGTGAAGCTGTTGAGATGGTAGATTTGTGGTCCCAGGAGGTGGAAGCGATGTGGTAAAGGAGGTGCCCCCAATGTTGACTGTAGGTTGATTCGGAGGAGGGGGTGTTGTTAACGTTAATGGCAGAGGTTGTGGAACATTTTGTGGCATACCATAGGCAAAAGGATTATTGGGATCAGGCACTTGAGGACCTCCCATAACTGAGGTCGAAGTGTGTGAGGGATAGTTAACCTGATAGAGAACGACATTGCCAAATTTAGGTTGATGCCAACCCTCAACTGGAGGAACATTGGGGAAGTATGAACCTTTTGGTGCATTTTGTGACCCTTGGAGTATGTTAGATGAGGCACCCCTATATTTGGACAAGTCAACACCTGAGGGGGGTTTGACACCCTTCTCAATTAGGTGGGCCAAGATTTCTTCCCCATGTTTTTCAAGCAAAAGGTCAGTCATTTGCACATTGGCGGGATTACTAAAATGTTCCTCAAGTGTGAGTTTAGGTTGATTAGCCATACTCTCTTCACCATGTGGCGAGTTGTTCTAATTCTCGGTGTTAGAGTGTGATGAAGTACCATTATGAGGATCTTGTGGAACGTTCTTAGGATCTTGAGCAATATTTGCACCATTGGTGGGATTTGTATTGTTATTAAGGTCTTGAGACATGTTCGCTTGGGAATTTCGACCTTGTTGTTCCATTTGTCTCTTAGCTTGTGACCTAGTTTGCACGGGCATGCAAATGTGCTATGGGTGGATTACAAAGATTTTTTTGATGAATGACTTGATTGTAGTTGGATGAGATGTGATTTTGATAGGATTTGGATTTTGATCAGATTTTGTTTAGATATATTGGATTGGATCGGATTTTGATTGGCTAGATTAGATTTTGATTGAATTGGATTGGATTATTAAGATAATTAGGATAGCACTGGTTGAACGGATATGATTTGATTGATTGGTCAATTTGATCGAATGATTGGTTTTGATAGATTTGGATGGTTGGATGGGTATGATTGGATGATGCAAGATGAGAGAGAGACCTTAAGTTTGATCAAAGGAAGTTACCCTTAGTGACCTAGAGCTTTGATTGATTAAGAGGATTATTACGGCACTGAATCTACCTTAAGATAAGAATGGATTGATTGGGCCGAAGATGATAACTTACGACACCGAATTCACCTCGAGATGGAAGCGAATTAATTGGGGTCGAAGTTAAAGACTAATAATCAAATTCAAGTGCTATGGTCAATTTGGGTAACCACTTTGTAATACAAGTTTAAGGTCGTTTGGTTATGAGTGGTGTTTGGTGATGTAAATGGTAAAATGATGATGTTTGGTAAGTGATGGCATGGACCTTTGAACGGAATATGAGGAAATTAGAATGAACGGGTGGATTGAAGATGATTGTGGAGAATGAGTAGGGATTTAGAATGGTTACCAAAGATTTGGAATGATAGGATGGAGGCTTAAACGGATCAAATGGAGGTTTTGGGAGACTTAAAGTGACGAAACAGAGGCTTGGGATGATGAGATAATGGTTGGGGAATGGTTAAATGATGGTTTAGAGGCTAAACGGATCCAAATGGGGTGATTTCAGGTGATTAGGAGGGAAAAATCTACCCCTCTGCAGCAAAAATCAGGGGCATTGATAGCTTTCTGCAGTAAATTAGGGGCACTTCCACCTTTCTACAGCAAAATAGGGGATGCTTCCGCCTTTCTACAGTAAAACAGGGGCGCTTCCACCGTTTTGCAGTAAAATAGAGGGCGCTTATGCCTTTCTGCAACAAAACAGGGGCACTTCTGCCTTTTTGCAGCAAAAACAGGGGCACTTCTGCCTTTCTGCAGTAAGAAAAAGCTTGGTTTTGATGGCAATGGCAATGGCTATGGAAAGGACTCAAAATGATAAAGTAAGGCCAATGTATCAAATATTTCATGGGTTTTTCATAAGAAAACACTTCAAGCAAGCACAATCCTATGATTAATGTTAAGGGTATGGCCAAGCAAGGTCTTAATCTAGGATGCACAAGGCTTCTAGGGAGTCCTCGATATACTTTCGGTACGTGAGACACAACCGTAAACACCAGCCTATCACAAGCGTGAGTCGGGAACCCCAGCGAGATACTGAAAGACTCGAACCAACTCTTCACGTCTATCTAGGTATCACCCTAGCTTTGACGCTCTGCCAATTACGACATGACTGGATTAGGGTACAACTTTTATTCTCCCCCCTTTATATACCCTGCCAATACGCGTGGTTAGAATCATTACTTGGGGTGATGAAATCCCCAAGTAGGTCCCACTAAAAAGAAGACACTAACCATTTCCAACTACTCCCCAGGCTCACACGAAGTGCAAGGGGAAAGTGAAGACAAATTAATGCCCCCTTGGGTGACACAATAGTAGACAAGCACAACAAGCAATAAAGGTTACTTCCCCCTAATTAGACTATGTGCAAACAACAAGGATAATTTTTCAGAAATTTGATCAAATAGATAGCCCTGCAAGCAAACGTTAGCTATCTTATCCTTCGTTCTTGGTCAATTACGCCATAATATGCTACAGAACGTTAGCAAAAAAACCAATATCTTTGCCAAAACAACGTTAGAGGGTTATTACTTGAAAATAACTAAAAATGAGAGCAAAAATGAAGCTAAAGTGACTATTTTACCTTCCAAATTGTGCTGTTTTGGGGCGCTTCCGCCTTTCTGCAGCAAAATAGGGGCGCTTCCGCCTTTCTACAGTAAGATAGAGGGCACTTCCACCTTTTTGCAGCAAAAACAGGGGCGCTTCCACCTTTTTATAGCAAAACAAGGGTGCTTCCACCTTTCTGTAGCAAAAACAGGGGCGCTTCCGCCTTTCTGTAGCAAAACAGAGGGCACTTCCACCTTTCTGCAGCAAAAAGGAGGGCGCTTCCGCCTTTCTGCAGCAAAATGTTAGAGGAAAAGAGCCTTTCAAAAATAAAAGGGCGTATCCGCCCCTCTGCAGGAAACTTTGTCAAATTTTGGAAAAAGAAAAGTTGTATGCCCTACTACAAGAAAGTGTTAAAAAAGATCTTCTAAGCAAAATGACGTATATGCCTAACTGCAGCAAACTGTTAGCCAAAATCAAATTTTTAGATATAGGGCGTGACCGCCTTTTTGCAGCAGACAAGAGGGCGCTTCCACCTTTCTGCAGTAAACAAGAGGGCGCTTCCGCCTTTCTGTGGTAAAACAGAGGGCACTTCCACCTTTCTACGGTAAAACAGAGGGCGCTTCCACCTTTTTGTAGTAAAATAGAGGGCGCTTCCGCCTTTCTGCAACCTTTTTCTGCAAAATACTTAGCAAAAATAAAAGGTTAAATGCAAGAACCCATTTGTGGGTCCCACCGGGCGTGCCAGAAATGTGTACCTTAAAATTTTACCCCATTATAATGTGCAAAATAACTAAAAATGCAAGTGGAAAAATACTAAGAACACTTCAATGATTAGCCTAAAGAGTGATAAAATAAGGAAAATAGATGAAATACAAACATAAATTGATTATACCTTCTTTTTTGTTGAAGACTCCTTGGTTGGCCTTTGATTTAGATGAATTTGTGTGCTCCTTAGATGACTTTTGATGTAGCTAGATGCAAGATTGAATATGCAAGATGATCAAAGTGGATGGCTAAATGATAGTGAATGCTTAAGAATGCAAATTGATAGCATGAGGTTAATCAAATCAAAAAGTGTTGAAAATGCCCTTGAGGAGGGGGTATTTATAGAAGAATTTGAATTCTCTAGAGAATTCAACGGTTGAGATTCATCCAACAAGGTCAAGATGAAGGGTTATGGTGGGTTGAGAACTCACAAGCCCTCACATCTTAACATGTGGATGGTGAAGTGGCCAAGGAGAGATGAGGTGTAGGTGAGGTGGCCAAAAGGTACATGAGGTGGAGGAAGGACAAGTACCTTCCAAGTACCTTGGGGAGTGAGAAGATTTCCTAAAAAATGGATTTTTTGTCCCCAAGTGAGAATGAAAGAGACATTTGAGAAATTTTGGAATTCCTCAAAAATCTCCATGGGAAAAGGAGAGGTGGTTGAAAATATAAATGTGAATTAAAAATTCACATTCTTAGGAGAGTCTAAAGGATAAAAGGTGAGCCCCAAAAAGGTTGGACTTGGTCACATGTGGATGATGTGACAAGTCCAAGGTTCTAGAAACCTTGGAAGATAGAATGTGAATTAAAAATTCACATAGAATCTAGGGTAAATAAATGTGAATTAAAAATTCACATGGGAAAGAGGGTTAGTGCTAAAAAGAGATAAATGAAAAGGTTGACTAAAAAGGTGGTGCTAAATATGGCTAATGACTTTGGTTAAGGTTGTGCAAATATTGGATTAGACTAATCAATGGAAGATTAGAGGAAAGTGGAAAATATAGGAGGATGTGACATTAATATTTGATTAAGAAGATGCACACCATAATCATGAATTAATTAAATTAATTCAGATTAGAGCAAGATCATGGAGAATGTGACAAGGAGAGAGAGAATGCAAAATTTTAAATTAATTTTAAATCAAAAGGGTTAAAAATGACTAAATTAAATAGATTGGTGTATTTATTTAATTTAGAGAGGAAGAAGGTGAAAGATAAAGCATTTAATTATTAAATTAAATACTTTACAGATATGAGACAAAAGGTGTAATATTAATTTCATAAATTAATATTTAATATGATAGACGAAAGGGGAGTAAATTTAATCATATGAGAGTGATTAAATTTAGATGTCTACATATAGAATGAGTTGAAGGGATGTAAGAGGGTGGATTAAGGAGAGTTGAGAGGAGAATGAGTTAAAGTGATGTAAGAGGGTGGATTAAGGGGATGCAAGAGGGGTAGATTA
>VDFB02228788.1:0-18552 GCA_007258455.2 Sequoia sempervirens
CTGAATTGTTAAAAGATGTAAAAATCTTAATACTAAATATATAGGAAAATGGTTTAAAAATTACATATTTTTCAAAAAATAAAATATTAATATCTTTCTCTACTTATCTCTCTCTCTCTCTCTCCTCTCTATATCTCCTTATATAGGCTATATTTCCATCTCTCTCTCTCTCACTATATATATATATATCCCCCTCTCTCTATATATTTATTTCTCCCTCTATCTCTCTCTATATCTCTATCTATTTTTATCCCTTTTCTTCTCTCATTCTATATTCATCTCTACCTCTATCTATAGGAAGAGATACAAAGGTGAAGCATTGGACCTTCCCAAAGATCCACCAATCTCAACACTACTCCCAACTATTTTGAGCATTTAAGTACATATTGTATGCTAGATTAGGAGGCATGTGTCAAAGCTCATATTTATTGATGCAAAATAGGTCCAAAGTCACAAATTTGGCATAGAGTTAGTTATAGTTTTGTACAAAATTTCAAGTGCCACATAGAGCAAAGATATTCTAGTTTTTTATATCATGTCATCAAATTTGGCACTTCATAAACATTGTATCTTCATCAACATTAACAAAAGCAAAGGTATGTACTTGGATCCCTTGCATTTTAAATTTTTATATATATATATAAATATTTTTAATATTTTCCCTCAAATCCATAATATATATATATTAGTGTGTATTTATTTATTGCAATAAACAATTAACCTAAGTAACACATTAAGAATTCTAAGGATTTGTGCTTGGAAAAAATGCATAACAAATTTATTTGTTGGATGTCGTGTTGTATAGTTTAGAAAAGCTCAAAATATGAGTAGGATTTGAAGGTCATATATTATGGTAGCTTACAATGCAAAAGAAAGAAGGAAATCTATTATCAATTTTAATCTACAATTTAATACCATATGAAAACTCACATGTAGTATTATCTACAACTAATTCTTGACATATTAATTTTATAAAATACACTTGTACTATACAATAAACTTATCCCAAGAAAGAAACCCTAAGTGAACATTAATTGAACCCTAATTGTAGATTCATAACTCTAATCATAACCCTAATTGAACCCTAATTATAGATTCATAACTCTAATCATAACCCTAAGGGAACACTTATTGAATAGTAGTCCTAATTGTACCATAACCCTAACTTTGAACTATAGTTGAACTCTAATCCTAACCCTAACACTAATTCTTATCCTAATTGAACCTTAACCCCAACCCTAACACTAATTCTTATCCTGATTGAACCTTAACCCCAACCCTAATCTAGTTAACTTTTTTTTATAAAATTGTAGCAAGCCCATCTATACTTTGAGATTTATCCTTTTTATATATTCTAATATCCTTTACAATCTCATCCTTAAAGATATCTCTAGCAGGACAGTCATTGTCTTCCTCTTTGATTTTCCTAGGGATGACTTGTGCACAATGATCTTGGGATCTTTTATAGTCCACATTGCTATCTTCATCAAAGAAAATATTTTAATAGAAAGATTGAAATTCATTTATAACCAAAGAAATACCATTTATATGTTGATTATTCACCTAGATTGATCTAATTTCTTCCCTAACATTTTTCTCCTTTATATAATTAAAGAAGAAATCAAAGCCTTTATCTCCATTTTTTAGCCAATTTATTTTAGCCCTAACTTTTAAACCATGAATCTTCTTAATTTACAATATTCTCAAATTATGCTTGAATCTCACCAACTCCTCATTCAAGGACTCGTGCAATTGAGATTAGATGGAGATAAAATCTTATTGAAGCAATTCTTTGATCTCCTTCCATCAAAGGCTCTTTTTTCTGCACAACCTGGAATAGGGACCTTGAGTTGGTAACATTGCAATCCTATTTTTCAATTGATAGTAGAGAATTTTTTTAGCAAGATCCTATCAATTAAATTTTTTAGCAAATATTAACTTCTTATATTAAAAATAATTTAAATATTTTAACACATGCATTAGATGGACCTTTGGTTTTTGATGATTTAGAGATATTATGTATTGATAATTGTGTGATTGAAAGGTTTAACAAATATAAGTCATTTGGTAAAGCCTATGAAATATAGGTTGAGCAAGTGATTAGATATTGACTCTTTTGCATTGAAAGAGGTGTAAAATTATATAAGGAAATTGAGAGAAAAAAAAGGAACTAAATAATGATCTCCAAATAGTGAGAAAATAAGAATCTATCTAGAATTTAGTAATAATTAATATATATATATATAAATTGATACAAATACACAACTAAACAAAAAAATTCTCATATTTATTTTAAATGTTTGATATATGTTATTCATTACATATTTTTTAAATTTTGTATGCTTTTGCTGGAGTTACTATTGGAAGGAGAATATAATTGTAAACTATATATATTTTAAGTAATTCTATATCTTTTAGTATTTAAAAATACTTAAATAGTTTCCTCATTGATATCTTGTTTACTTTAACATACACCATAATAGAAGTTCACATGCACATCAATCTTAGAGAAAAAATATATATTCATGCCCATTTTAATTACTATTTTTGGTAAACTATGAATAGATTGTCCTTTGTTCAATAACAAGTCTACAAGTGGGATATTCTGGTGTGAATTAATCTCATGACATTACCCTACCTTGCATAAGATCTACTAGTGCAAACTTGACGTAGTAATTATCAACCCTACACATTTAAAATTTAAATTCAATTTAAATCTTGAAAGCACCCTGCCACTAATCATTGTGAGCTTACCTAATGCATGTTTATCTTGATTTGCATGTTGTATTTTACTGAAAAAAAATCATTTAAGCATTTAAAATGATCAAAGATTATTAGGACAATGATGATTTATCAAAAGATCATTTTCATTGAGAGAAATGTAATAACATTTTCTCATAACATATATCATCATGTCTCTAATCATTATTCCTATGTCATGGAATTGGTTTGGTTAGGGCTCTAACTGAGGAGAACAAAATCCTCACAATTTAGCAAATTCCCTAAAAATTTTACTAAACACTTTCTATCTATATCGAGGTTCAAATATTAGATCAACACAACTAAATTCTAAACATCAATTATTTGCTAGTTGATTCTTATGGTATAGATTTATATTTGCACACTAGTTCAGTTTCTCAAACATGGATATGAACCAAAGCAATACTTTGAGACATTTATTGACCATCTAGGGATCTAAATGAAGATAGCACAAGCCTCACAATTTAGTAGATTTTGTAATACTATGTATATTCACTCTTATTATATTTATATATAAATATATAGGCTTATTGCCTTTGCTTTAAAAAAAAATGATGTTTGTAAACATTGTAAATCCCTAATAAAGTGTAAATGTGAAAAGATAAAAATCAATTTCAAAAATTAATTTTTTTTAGTTGATTATTGGAATTATAGATTGAAGCTCGTAGACTAGTTTTATTTTGTACACATATTTGAACCAAAGAAAAGAACACTTAATTCGCATATTTAAAAGCATTTATTAAATCAAGTCCAAAACCTCTTTTAACACTTCAAATAATCAACATCTACATATCAAAAAACATCACATTTAATCCATTTAATTTAAATATCAATCATCTAATATAAAAATAATATTATTTTTAAATAAAACATAATAAACATTTTTTCATTAAAATAAACAATTAAATATAATTAACATTAATAAATATTATAAATAAGATATAATCTTTTAAAAAAAAGTTATTATTAAAGTTATAAGAAAGATAAATCTTTTCTATTTCCTAATAAAGAAAATGAACTGATACTTCGTAATATAAAAGGAACACTCACCACAATTCATGTAATGAAATGAATGTGGGATTAAGAATAAATCCCCCAATCCAATGACCGAGCAAATGTGTTAAGAGGGCCCCAAATGGTTCCAGACATCTAAGGGAGTGTACCCTTAGAGTGTGTCGGTTAAGCCCGACCCTCATATAATACCTTGCATTATGGAGCTCAATTCTCTGATATATTACTACTTATCAAATCCTTTGTAAATAATTGTAAACTTATGACTCCATTTAAGCATTTAATTGATTTTCTTGAATCAAAGCAAAAACATAGACACACAATTGAACAAATTCTCAAAAGAAGAATGGCAACTTCATTAACATTTCATTCAAAATTCACTCAAATCCACATAAGGAGAGAAAATATATTAGAATTATATGTTTATTCATGCTTATAAGTCATATCTACATACAATTTAAGATAATTTGCATATATTCATCCAAAACTCAAAATAGGCTATCTATTCTATTCTGTCCGCTTGGGGTTTTAACAGCTAATGGCACCACATATATGTCTTCCTCATCAGAGGACAGATATCTTCCTACCCATATATTCAACTCAAAACCTAGCTAGAGCTTTCATCAGTTCTCTCCCTACAAATGAGCCTTGAATTCCCTTTTATATGACAAGGGAGCAACAATCTTCAGGCTCAAATATAATTTCACCACAAATTCTCATTTGAACAAAATCTCCATTGCATTTGAATTTCATTTCAAAACTTCCCACATGTTGAATCTACAAAACATTTATAGTGCATGGACTGGGGTAGCGTAAAACAATAGGGGAACACAAATTGTCATCAAAATCCCCTTGTCGCTATCCACGCAAAAAAACCAGGCAACCAAATTGCCACATAGGCACCACAACAACTTCTTATTTACTCGCCACCCTGCCCTTACCAACACTCAGACCCGGTATACATGCCCGCTTCTAGTTGTTGCCCAATCTGTAGACTCACTGTCTTCTTTCTTTCCCTTGCCCAATACGGTTCGAGTCATCCGCCTGGGGTTTTAATTTGAACAAAATCTCCATTGCATTTGAATTTCATTTCAAAACTTCCCACATGTTGAATCTGCAAAACATAGTGGCGCACAAACTGGGGAAAGCTAAAAGAAAAGGGAACACAAATTGTCATCAAAATCCTGGTGCACGAACTGGGGAAAGCTAAAAGAAAAGGGAACACAAATTTTCATCAAAATCCCCTTGTCGCTATCCATGCAAAAATGCCAGGAAACCAAATTGCCACAAAGACATCACAACAAATTTTTATTTACCCACCACCATTCCTTACCAACACTTTGACCCTGGTATACACGCCCGCTTCTAGTTGTTGCCCAATACGGTAGACTCTCAGCCTCGTCTTCTTTCTTGTCCTTTCCCAATACGGTTCGAGTCGGTCCGCTTAGGGTTTTAACAACCAATGGCACCACAGCTATCTCCTCATCATCAGAGAACAGACCATGATTGAAGAGAGGTAAATACTGACAGTAGTCTGAGTCAATCTTGGTTACATCATCAGAAGTGTTGCTTGTAAGGTCAATGGGCGAGTGTTGGCATCCACAGGAACCATGCCGCCCATACCTTATTTGCCTACAAACACTAGTAATGGAGCACACCGCTGACTACTTTCCTTTGTCATCTACCAGTTGAGCAGCAACGTCCTGGAATTGTAACTTTCTACTGCATCTAGTGGGCACAAGCCTGGGCTTGTCAACCAAAGTACCTTCCTGAATAGCAGGACTGACCTTTTGTGAGCTCAAACGAATAAACCTCCTTATTGACTTACTCATTTTCTCTTCTCAGACAAGCACTCAAACTTGATTAGACTCAACCCACAAAGTGCTCTAACTACTACAAGAATGACACTATTAGTAGTAAATTCCTCTTCTATTTATTGTGCGAGGTAACGGCAACCTTCATCAATGCTTAGTAAAAGTGCATGTGCAAACATGGCAATTTGGCAGTGTATGTACTGTCACCATTTAACTAGAACTACATGAGAATCCAAAGATCACCCTTCATGATTTCCAACAACAACATCTTCACACAAATTGAGATTGACGTGTCTACACAAGCAAGGAATAATTCATTATGCTTCACCAACCTTCATCTTCCTCTTGCCAGCTAGCAGGGAACAATAGAGATTTTCATTAGCTTTTGATCTTCGTTGTCGATCTAAAACCATAGGTTATGAGGTCAATAGTGGAGATTGGGCCCCACATTCTATACAGGACACACATGTGCCTTTTGCTGACCTCGTGCCAAATAACAAGGCGACACCTTAGGTCTGCGAGTTGGTGAAGTACGATCGAGATCTTCTCCCATATCTTTGAATATGGAAAACCTACACATTGTACAGTTAGTATTTAATGAAAGGCTTTGGCTTAGCCGTCGGTGACATGACCACTGGAGTTAATGGCTTAGGCTTACGTCACTGGATTAAAATTAAAACCCAACTTTGATTTTAATGCTTTATTTCCTCCGTAGGATTTTATTTCCTAAGTCTCAGTTGGACCCATTAAATTCTTATCCCAACCCTAACAAGAACAAATGATTAAGATAAGGATTGTATTTGTTGTTATAACTTTAGTTCTAGAGAATTCTTAATTACCAATTCTTATTTATGCATTTTTATATGAATCCAATTGAATGCGTTTCCATATCATTATGGAAAATTTTATTATTGCAACCCTAACTCTAACACTAATTAAACCTTGAACCTAACCTGATTGAACTCGTATAATAACCCTAACTCTAACACTAATTGAACTGTAATCGTAACCCTAATTGTATAAAAACCCTAGAGAACTCTAATTGAACCCTAACCCTAAAATAGACAATAACCCTTACCTTAGGTGGGCCCTAATTTGCAATCCTAGCCCTAATTTAAGACTAACCTTAATACGACCTTAATTAAACCCTTGTTAGTTATAGCCCTGGTGATCCTAACCCAGGTCCGAGATATTGGTGGACCTTAGCCTAGAGTGAATGGCAGCCTTGGTGAAGCTCCAGCCATAATCCTGTTTGATTTTGAACCTAATCACATGTGCCATGAATTCCCACAGCCTAACCTTGAACAGACCTATAACCACAAACATGGAGTTGGTTGGAACTCAAATAGGGTTAGGGGCTTTGATAAAATTAGGTATAGGATTCTATTATGATTAAGGTTGGGGTTGTGAGTAGATGGAGTTCTATGATAGAGCTTGGGGTTAGTGTTGGGGTTCAATTAGAGACAGGGTTGATATTAGGGTTAGGGTTATGGTTCAATTAGGGGTTTTCGATAATGTTAGTTTTAGAATCATAGTTATGTTTAGGGCTGGATATAAAATTAGAGTTAAGTTTGAAGTTAATTAGTGCGGATTTTAGGAGTTAGGGTTATGTAGTTAGACTTATAATTAATGTTAGTATTGGGATTAGATTCTATCACTTTAATAAAAATAATCTTCTATAAATTCATTCAATTTTCTTTTGAAATTATATAATTTAAAATATTTTCAAATTTACCTATGTTGATATATGAGAGATATAGCAAATCTAAACTCTATACAATTTATAGTTAACTTGACATTGTGTATAAAAAGGTTTAAGTTATGAATGTTATAATATAACAAGAGCTACAGAGCAATGAAGTTCCTGCCATAAAGTTTTAGAATAGTTTTGTTTGTATTTGTTGTGTATTGCAAAAGGCCTAGATCAAACATTAGAAATCTCAATTGAACCCATATGCTCATTTTGTTGATTGTAGAGTTGTGGACAAAAGCATTGCAATATTCATTAGACCAAGACCACAAGGTAGAGGATTAGTTGATGAAGTTATTCTTGAATCTTCTTCATAGGAAACATGACCAACTAATTGGTATTCTCTTTTAGCACTAGGATCATACAAAATTAGAAGCAATAGTTTTAATTTTCTATATATATATTTTTATCCAAGGGGTAAACGCTTTTGACCGGAGCTATGAACCAAATACAACCATTCAACAATACCACCCCAACGGGGTTTGAACCTTTGTGGAAAGAACAACAATGCCACCTATAAACCAACACACCATGCCAATACCGGCTTAATTTGCTATATATTAACCATATTTTACTTACAAACTTTTTTGAAAAAGGTAGTTAGAAGGTGTCATACCTCTACTGCATTTAAGCCAAGATCAATTAGCATTGCACCAGGTTTCAACCAATCACCATGAACCAAATTTGGCTCGCCTACTATCTAGAATCACAACTACATACTACAGACTCATCACTGTGTGAACTGATGTTTATCTAGGGTATTAATTGTTTAATTTAGACATTGATGTGTATACCCTTAGCTTCCAAATCTTCTTGTCTCATTTAAATTTTTGTCGACATCACTATCTCTGGATAAGTCAACCGAATTCTAAGGTCATCTCTAGATGGGCATGTTCTCTGCCAAATATGATGAACTAGGGCATGAATGAACTAAATGTGTTACATATCCATCAACGTTAAATTATTTGGATGATCAGAAAAACTTCAAGAAATTGTAGACATAAAGAAAAAGATTAAATAAAAACTAAATGAGATACACTCTTGACCATCTTTGTTTGGGATTTTCACTGCTATTTGGTTCTATGTTATATTATTTTCAAAATTAGAAGTTTTTTTATTATGATCAATTAGAATAGACTCTATAAGAAATGCATAAATATATTGTCTTGTGTAAGAAGCCCACGAATAGAAATAATAATTTGTTGATAAATCACAAGAGATAACTCTTTGCAGTCAAACACAAATCTCTAGATTTTTCACACCGATCCAATAATTATCGCCAATGAATTAGAACAATAGTATCAATCTTAGTTCAATGATATATGTCAATGTCAGATTCATAATTAACAATAAATTTTAGATACTCCACACTGGAAACTAAAACAAATTGAAAAGTTGTCTTTATGTGCATCTCCTCTAGAAACTCATCTATCTTGTAAGTCAGGTAACATCTGCAAACACTATGTACTAGCTTGTGCTGCTAGAATTGGAAGTCATGTAAATTTTTGTAACATACTCGCTAGTATAAGTTCTACACTAAGGGTCTCTACCATTTTGATGGAAAAAAAACATGATAATGGGTCTCTTTAACTTAATCCCCTAATTTATGAAGAAGACCCTATGGGGGATGATTAATCTTATTGAAAAAGAAGACAATTCATTATGCAATTAGTACTCCCCTGGTTGAAGTTGACAAGAGGTATATGCAGTATAGAAGTTTCCAAGTCAACTTATTAAAGGCTTTGGACATATCCAATTTGATAATTATTCCAAAATAACAGTAAAATTTAGAGAGATTGAATGGTTCTCCTAGTGTAGGTGGTTTTGCAAGGTGTACTTTACTCTGAAGCATTCTCATGAGGTCTAACACAATGATAATAAATATGAACAATATCTAAGGTATATAGAAATAAATGTCTTGTGGGCTTCAACAAGGGGTCTTTTAAACCAAATTGGCATCTAGCATGGTCATGACTTAAAAATTAACCAATAGTATATACCCTTATTGTACCCTACCCTTTATTAAACCCTAATTTAAGCCTAACTCTACCACTTACCATAGCTCTAACCTTAGCTTCAAGTTTTATTCTAGATTAATAATTTTTGGAAAATCCTAGCAACACATTAGCCTAACCTATTTTATAATAATCATAAATCCTAATTAAATCCTAATTGAACCCTACTTGAACCTTAATCTAAATGAACTGTGCCCAACCCTAATTGAACCATATTTACCTAACTCTAATTAAACCTTAATTGTAAACTGAACTAAAATAAGCTTAATTGAACCCTAACTATAACTTGAACTTGATTCTAATCATAACACTAATTGAATGCCAACCCTAACCCTAATTGAACTTGAACCCTGACTCTAATTGAAGCATTTGTTGGGGTTAAATTAGGGTTCAATTAACATTCTGGTTAAACCAGTTGGCAAGGTTGTGAAAATAAGCATAATGGCTAACTATAGCAGACTTGACAATAATCATAGCACTAATTAGAGTGCCTTATCTTTGGTAATTGAACCCTAATTCCAACCATAAACCTACTTGTTAAACCCTAACCCTAACTCTTATTGAACCTTATTTTTAGGGTTCAATTAGGGTTTAATTAGCATTCTAGGATGGAGATTAAGGTTAGGTTAGGGTTCTAGAGTTCTGAATATCTTAATATTAGCTTATAGATTTGACCCTAACTATAATCATAATTGAATCCTAACCCTAACCCTAATTAAACTCTAATTCTAACCCTAACACTAACCATAATTAAATTCTCACTCTAACCCTAGCCGTAATTAAATCCTATTGTTAGGGTTGAATTAGGGTTAGGTTTAGGGTTCAATTAGAGTTCTAGTATAAATCTTGGGGTTAAGGTTATTTATTTCTTGATATTAGTTTATAAATTATATTAATTATTCAATATAAATAAATTAAATAAAACTACATCCTATCTAATGTATACATTTGTAAAGGTTTGATTTGGTGTATACGGGGATTATTTGCAATGCATTGGTATACTGGTTGATCATTCTACTATATTTAATATAATTAAATAAAACTAAATATTATTTTCAAAATAATTCACCAATAAATAATTATAATTTGAGAATAAATTAAGAAATGAAAAAATATAAAAAATAACCTTTTTTATTTCTTTGCATCAAAATGATTTCATTTTGTAAAATCATATTAAATTCGAACTTCAAAAAATCATAAAATATTTTACATGCTTATTTTTATATTTTTGAGTTGAATTGTGTTGTTCTTTAAATTTGAATAACTAATCATAAAGCAAATAAAAATCAAATCAACACAATATTAAAAAAATTAAATTTCATTTTAAAATTAAACTAAATTCTATTTTCTAAAATTCATAGAATATTTATTACTTAATTATTAAATTCATAATTAATTAAATTATAATGATTATGTGATATAAATGAATTAAATAGTAAATAGAAGTACATGATGCTTTTAAAATAATTCAACAATCAAAGACTAAAATTTAAATTTAAAAGTATTCTTTATATTGTATTTTTTTCATTTGTACATACAAAATATAAAATACTTGAAGTTGATAAGTTTTAAATTTATTAATTATGATGATATCCAAAAACTAACAAGAGCTGTAGAGCAGCGAAGTTCCTACCAAATTGTGCAAGAATAGTCATGTTTTTATTTGTTGTGTCTACTATGTTTTAGCAAAAATGTTGATATTATAACAACTTAATAATAATCTTGAAATTTTTCAAATGGTGACATGTAATACCGTAAACAATATCCAAAAATAAGACAAGTTGTTACAAATAAGAAACATGTATTGTCCTTTCAAAATTAACAATCTATGTATTCAGATCAAATACAATGAACAACTTGCATTGCTTATTATGAAATATAACGAACAACCACAAAACTATATTTCCAACAAGATGCAACATACAACACTTATTAATAGATGTTAGGATATCTTAACCCAAAGAACCTATCATAACCATGTAATCAAATTATGTGTGCCATAAGGATCGCCACTTTGAATGGCCTTTAGGTGGACAAAAATTGAAGAGGAAGAGAGAATTCTCATCATTGACTTCCAAGAAGTTGAATGCTATTGAATTTTGTTCAAAATCTTGTGATTATCCATTTTCTCATAGAAACTACATTTCAATGTTGATTTTGAAAATGGTTTGAGACAACACAAAACCCAAGGTGTTGGTGTCTACATTCCAAAAAGGATTAAGTTTTCCATTATAATTAAAGCTTTAGTCGAGATAATGGTGAAGGCTTGTGTACTACATGGAGGAAATAGAGGTTCAAATCTAGAGTAGAGTACATGCACCCTAGATGAACAATATTCAAGTTAAATTGAAAAAGATGCCCTTGCAAGCTGCCACAAGTGAGGTCTCATACATGATATTGGTGTCTTGCTTGTCAGTGGCTTAAAAATTATCCTTATTTTTCTTTATGCCCCATAATTCAAACAATAGAAGTATGACATACCATAAAAATTCAAGTTTAACCAACACTCTTTCAACATCCAGTTTGCTTTTAGTCATCAACATTAAGATAGAACTTCTAACACCATTAAGAGAGATAAATGTTCCGACCAAATTTGTATTACATCGACTACAATAGTGGTGTACCATGTGAAAACTCTAGGTGTTAATAGTAGTAATATCTAACCCCTTTTATAGATTATGCCATTCACCTAACAATATTTTTAGATTATGACATTCTCAATGGAGATTAGGCAATCTATTGATAGATGTAATCAAGGATACTTATAAGCATGATATAATGATTTTACTCCAAATGAGAACAATGGCATGGGTACATTAGTTCACATCATCATTTGTGACATGCTCATCTAGGACTACATCGAAAACAAATTCATGCTTCTCTACATATGCTGTCAAGTCCATCTAAAGGAAAAAAATTGTTTTAGTCATAATACAACGTTGTGGTCTCTAAGCTCAATGCTACTATAATTGCTTTCAAAATCTAGGGAAAACTAAGTTGCTCAAATTCACTATGTTATCCAATAGATATAAGTTTTTGAAACAATTTAAGGATGATCATGCTTGACTTGTCAAAAGATAATATTTTGATAAGATTATAATATTACATGATGTTATAGATTAAGAAGCATAATTGTACTTGTTGTGTAGCCAAATTTTTTTGAGGATGAGGTAGTTTATTTTTTATAGTTTAGAATGAACACGTGTGGATGAAAGGAATTGAGAGGAATAGAAAGAGTTTGTTCAGGTAAACATAGTTACAAACAATCTACACAGTTTGTCAGGTTTTCCTAATTGATAAGTAGGTATCTACTTGAATATTAACTTATAAGGTTGAAAGGAATTGAGATGAATATGCATAGCTAGTTATGCTTTCCTACTTAACAAGTAGAGGAATCAATTAAAAAAAATATTTCTTAAAAATCTATATTTGACTCAAATATTAAAATGCATATATTTAATTTTTATGTTCTTTGAAAATTAAAATTTGTTTTGAAGATAGTTTTTTTTCTAAAATAATTTTATGTGGCTCAAACCCATATTCTTATGAAAAGATCTTGAAGGAAATTATGTTTTTCTTATTAAAAAAATATTCTAATAATTAAAATATTTTTTATTTATATTATTTCCTCTAAATTATTTTACTCAATCAATTTATTTACAATTTTTAAAATCATATACATTTCATTACTTCAATAAATTAAATTTTAATATTTTATGATAATATTTTTATTCAAATATTAATATAAAAAAGGGAATCATGTCAATTTTAATTTATATAGTTATAAATATATATATTACTAATTAATACATATATAAATATAATAATTATATATATATATATTTTAATTCAATATAAATATTTAAAATATATATTTACAGTGTGCATAAATCCATGGCGAGGCCAATGGCCTTGTTACTTTAAAAAAATTAATAAAATTTTAATTTTATTATCAATTAATATTTATTTTTTAAAAAAAATTATAATATAATATAAAATATATATATTTGTCTTTACAAATATTTAAATTTATTATATAATTATATATATATATATATAAATATTTAATATGAACATTTAAATTGGATATGAAAATTTAAACTTGGCTAAAACTAAACATTTTTTTTAATTTAAATGAGAAGAAAAAAATCTTTAAATTTAGACTATTTATTTAATTAATATAATAAAGTTATTTATTTATTTATTAATTATTAATTAGTTAACATTTTTTATTTCACAAACTAACATATAGTAATTAATATAAGTTGTAAATAGAAGGTGAATTATTTCTAAAACAAATATGATAGAATTTGTGATTGATTTAAATGATTAATTTATTAATATTAATTTAAATTTGATTTAAAAGTAATTACTGTTAATTTTAAAGTTGATTTTCAAAAATAATAAATATTTTATAAAAGTAATTAGTATTTATTCTAAATAATTATTGTAGTCTTAATTCATTTATTTTGCAAAATGTATGTTAGTAATTAGAGTTAGTTCAAATTTCAAAGCAATTGAAAATTTGTTAGTTTAAATATATGTTTAATAAGTGTTGTTTTAGAATTAATTTATGACAAAGAGATGTGATTAGTATTAATTTATTTAAATTATAATATAAAAATAATTTACAAGGTATTCATTTATTTTTAAATAATAATTAATTAATTTATATTAAAAAGTAATTTTTTTGAGTAATTGGTATTAATATTTTGAAAGAATTAGCTCAATTAAATTTATACTACAAATCAATTTAGTATTAAAGGTAATTAAAAATAGTTGAATTTTGATGTTATATTGATTAATTAGTTAGCATTTGTTATTCAAAGTTTAAATTTTATTAATTATTATTATTATTTTAATAATGCAAAGGAAAATAGTAAATAAATGTTACGTACCCAATGTGAGGGGTAATTAGTAAGTAATTTAATGAAAAGTAATTTATTGTTATAGTGTAATTTAATAAAAAGTAATTTATCGTTATAGTGTAATTTAATTTTCAAAATAGTTAGTATGGTTTACCTCATTGAATTATTAGAAATAAACAACCTAAGTTTAAAAAAACTCGTAAAAATTAGTTAAGATTCCGAAATGGAAGTAATGGAAGTAATGGAAGCGCATTAATTGCTTATATCGGGTGAAATTTGTCTACCAATTAGATTGAAGAGAATTGAATTTTGAAATATGTTTTGTTATATAATTGGCATGTATACATTGATAATAGATAAAAACAAATCAAATAGAAAAAATGCTTCAACTCTCATTGGTTAAAAAAGAGAATTATTAATAACTAGTTAAGATTTGGTGGTGCCTATAGTTCCCTGTAGGAACTAAAAAGATTCAAAGTAACGAAATAGATTAATTACAAGTGAAAAAAAAAAAAAATTGATTATGGTCTTTGTGGCAAAAAAACCTTGAAAAGTTGCGATAAAAAGTTTATGCTTCCTGAAAATCCGCCCTTATCGCTCAAAGTTTTGTAGCCAATAAAATTGAGGAAAATTATTTTTTGAAATTTGAAAAGTTAAAAATCTTGCATATTTACTTTAACTATATACAAATATTTGTCAAACAGAAAAAAAGTTGAGTTCTCATTTGTTAAAATCAAAGTTATTAATAACTTGTTAAGGAAAAGGGGTCGCCTATAGTTCCCTTGGGAGGAACTAAAAAATAAATGTGTTTTCAATGTTTATTTGTCAATTTAAAAGATGTGCCAATAATGTTGCAATCACTAATGATTAATTTTTTCTTGATGGTTAAAATAGATTGGTAAGTAAATTTATCTATAATAAGTAAATTTATCATTGATTTTTCTTGATAAGTAGATCAATATTTCATAAATTTATCTATAATTCTTATTTAATTTTTCTTAATTATATTAAATTATATTTTATTAAATTGTTAAAAAATTTAAGTTGCTTATAAATAATTTAATGTGTTTTTATAATTAACTTGATATTATGTATAAAAGGTTTAAGTTATGAATGTTATAATATAAAAAAATAAATTTGTTTTCAATGTTTATTTGTTAGTTTGATGTGAGAATAATGTTGCATAGTAATGATTAATTTTTTCTTGATTGGTAAAGTGATATTGTGAAATTATTATGTTAATTTAATGTTATGAATGCTATATAATATAAAAAGAAAAATATTTCTAATATATTTTTAATGCATTTTATATTTTATAAACAAACATCTAAAATAAAAATGTGATTGTAAAAATACAACTTAATGAAGATTGAACATACATTTTAAAGTTAAAATTGAAATTTAAAAGGCACCGATTGTAGATTTATTTTATTTTCTTCTATAAATATAATTTTTTTTTTTATTTATTACGTCCATACAATAATGCCTACTTCTCCTTTTAATGAATGTTTTACTATTTTTGCAAGGGTTGATTTAGTGCTTAGTTGATCTATTTCTGGATATCAGCATTACTTTTGCCATCCCATGATGGAAATTCAAGGATCGCAAAATCATGGGTGGGCGCCATGTGTCCTATCCGGGGGAGCTCAAGGGTTGATTTAGTGCTGCCGTTGTTCTATTTCCTGCAAATATCAACGGTGCCCGCCATCCCGTGATTGAGAATTCAAGGATCGTGAAATCACGGGTGGGCGCCACGTGTCCTATCCGAGGGAGCTCAAGGGTTGATTTAGTGCTGCCATTGATCTATTTCCTGCAGATATCAACGGTGCCCGCCATCTCGTGATCGAGAATTGAAGGATCGCAAAATCATGGGTGGGCACCACGTGTCCTATTCAGGGGATCAAATTTGAGCTATCGCTAACCAACTACCATTTGATCTGAGCCGTTCCCCGCCATCCCGTGATGGTGCTTGGGTTGATTGCAAAATCACAGGTGGGCACCACGTGTCTCATTCAATGAAGCCTAAAGAGTAAAGGAAACACTAGCCAACTTTAAATGTATTAAGGGGCAGATTACTAAAGTGTTCTCGAGATGCACATGTTCTAAATCCACGGATATGTTATAATCTCGATGGAAAAGCTACTTGAAGGTTAATGACATGGCTGGCGACTGTGTTAAAAGAACGAGATCAACGGCGCCCGCTATCCCATGATTAGCGATTACAGGGATTGCAATATCACGGGCGGGTGCCACGTGCCCTTCATAAAGGATGAAATCTGCGTGACCATTGATGAGCTGTCTCTTCAAGATTGATGGTGTCCGCCATCCCGCGATTAGGAATTTTGGGATCGCGATGTCGCGGGTTCCTGCCACGTGTCTTATCCAATGAAGCCTAAGGAGTGAAGAAAGCGTTTTCCAGTTTTAAATGTATTACGGAGCGGATTACTAATGCGCTTATAAGATGCACGTGTTTTATTTCAACGCAGATATTATGATTTTAAGGAAAAATCTGCTCGACAGTTAAAGGAAAGGACAGTGACCATTTTTGAAGGAGCAGGCTTTATGGTAAAAAGATCGATGGTGCCCACCATCCCGCAATGATAAATTAAAGGATTGTGATATCGCGGGCAACTGCCACATGGCATTCCTTCGTGGCATATGACATAGTGGGCCCCTTTATTGTTGTGTTGGCAATTATGTCAGCCTGTTTTGAAGATGGTCGTCGATGATTTGATCAAACTGAAGGATCAACAACTCAAATTTAAATATGTATTAAATTATGGTTGGAGTTGTTCGTGCAACCCACGAGTGAGCTTTAATGGTGGATGAGACATCCACTAGCAGAATTTGATCAACATAAAATCAATTTACTCGTCTCATTTGTATCACAAAGCATCCAAGTATTTCGTAAAAATAGTTTCAGAGCCAAAGGTGAAATTAGCGGCATTTACCGAAATTGGAGTTTATTGTGAAAAAAGTGGTGAGTTAATTTTCTCTGTTCCAGTCATTACGCACCTAAATTTGGGAAGAAAGTGGGAAGTGCCCATGTACTTGTCCGCGAGTTCATTAAGGAAATCTTTTTGTTAAGGCTATTGTTTGAATCATAAATTGTGAGGAATTGCGGTATTTTTACTCTGTAATTTCCTATCTCTACTTAGTCATAGCCACTTCAAGTGTAACATTGTAGTGAGGCCCTAGTTTGTCTAAAATGGCACCAACCAAGCAGCACTCTGGCCACATTGAGTATTTGAAAAGAAACTTGTACAATGATTTCCTAGATCAATTTCTATTATCAACAAATTAGAGAAGGAAAGGTTTGGTGTTGATGCGAGGGAAAATCCTAGGGGAGGGGTTGGTATGTTATAATTCCAACATTGTTGATGCTAGGGTTCCCTCCACGAGGCTTAGAAATGTTGATTATGGGCATGGACGAGAGGAATTTTCCTCATCCTTTTTTCAAATGGATGGATGTATGACGTGGAAAATTTGGATTTGTTTTCCAAATGTGAACACGATGTAGACTTACTTAGAGCAGTGGCCAAAAGATATGATCTTATCACACGGGTAATTAGAGATAATGATGGAGGGTTCTATTAGAAATTAACAAAGATGTTATCCAACAGGCTTTTGATTTGAGTGAGCCAAGTGATGACTTGATTCCTATTAATCTTGAAGAAATGAAGCAGGAGTATACAAAATTAAAATCTCTTTTTAGGGTTAAGCTACTTCCACCTCATCTGGTTAACGCAGGGCGTTCACAATTTCACATCAGCCCTAGTGACCAGGAACCCTTCAGATTGAATTATTTTCAAAAGCCTTTCCTGGCTACTTTCTATTCACTATGTGATTTTGGGTTTCAATACAGAGATGCGGTAATGTCTAGATTTTTATGTTATTCAGGGGTCTGCAGATACAGCACTTCCTTTCCTACGTAACATATGACTTTTCTTCTTTTTTGGTGGAGGATAGATGAAGGACTATCGAAGCTACAAAATGGTGATACTAGTACTCAATTCTTTTGGTATTCCATGTTGATGCATATGTTCTTATTTAGGAATGCTGATTTCTTTGTTGAGATGAACTTAAGACAATCGGTTAATGAAGAAAGATTGCTAGTACAAATATGGGCTGCAGATTTGTCCTGTAATAAGGAAAGCACCAGTTATGTGCAATTTGATAATTGTTTTGCTGCAAGATTGAGGGCTAGATTGATGGAAAATGTACTTAGGATCCCTCAGGAACTGCATGATTTCCTTAGGCCGAAGGAGAAGAAACCAGAATTGAGGGTTTTACATAACTGGGGTGACATTATGCCATATCCAGTCAGCACTATC
>VDFB02228791.1:0-13432 GCA_007258455.2 Sequoia sempervirens
CCCTACCACACTCTCTATATTTCTCTCTATCTCACCTCTCTCGCACCTCCCTCTCTCTCCCTCCATACCTCTCCCTCTCCTTCCCTCTCTACTCTCTATCTCCCCAATTCCTCTCTACCTACCTCTCTATCCATCACTCCCTACCACTCTCTCCACCTCTCTATCTTGTTTCTCTCCCTCCCTCATTCTCTCTCTACACCTCTCTATCTTGCTTCTCTCCCTCCCTCATTCTCTCTCTACTTCTCTTTCTACCTCTCCTTATTTCTCGAATTATTTTTATCTCTCCTAGCTCTCTCTCTCTTAGTAGAGGGTAAAAGTACAAAGTTGTGTCACACTTTATAAAGGAAATGACCAACACTGATCCAACATCTAAACTTGAATCACTAAAAAGTGACATATTTTTTGAATTTTGAAATGATGCAAACTAATAAAATATGTAATTTTTAGTATATTTTATGTTTGTATCTTAAAAAAGAATAAAAAAATATTTTAAACTATTTTTTAATAAATTAACACTATAATTTAGTTATTGATAAAATGCTAAAAAATGAAGTTGCAATAGAGTCAAACCTTTTATAGTAATTTTTTTTCCTTTCAATTTTTTTGAAAAAGTTATGGAAGTATGTAATTTAAGCTAGAATAAGGAGTCTTACTACATCAGATATTTGACAAAAATTGATTTTTAGTTAGAAATACATAAATTCAGTTGTATTGATAAGTTCGATTAGAGTGTGACACAAATTTGTGCTTTTACCCTAGATGTCTCCATCCCTACATTTTCCCCTATCTACTCTTTATATCTCCTCTACCTCCCTATACCTGTCTCCCTCTCGCTCTCTCTCACTCCTCCCTCACCCTCTTTCTCTCTCACTATCTCCTCTCTATCTCACCATTCTCTCTTTCTCTCTCTATAACTCTATCTTTCTCTCTATGTCACCTTCTATCTCTACTTATCTTTATCTCACCTATCCCTCTTTACCTCTCCATTCCTCCCTCTCTCACCACCCTCCCTCCTTCCCTCTATCTATATCTCTCTCTACTTCTCTTTATCCACCACATGCCTCTCTACCCACATATCCCTCCAACACTCCCTACCACTTTCTCTATTGCTCTCTATCTCACCTATCTCTCACCTCCATGGGTATCTGTGGGATCATCATGGAAAAATAGGCCCATAAATTAGCCAAAAATTTAGAAAAATGAGGAGTTAGGCAACTTGACATAAAATTTGAGATATGTTATCTATATTATTTCAAAAAATATCAAGAATATAATCTATAGGTTAAGTGTGGCATTGGGGGCCAATCCCATTGAATTAACCATTAGAATATAAATATAATTAGGAGTTCTATAGTTTTTAAAGTTCACCCTTAAAAAGGATAACCACACTACCCTTGCAAAAAAAGGGAAACAAAAATGACCATATGCCTAACATAGCCAAGACTCATCAAAAACCAAAATACAAAAAGGAGATTATTTGGTAAGGGGTTGAAAATGCAGATAGCACAAGTGTAATACAAGTAGGGCCATATGCTATCGTGAAATATTGAAGCTTGTTAGTCATCACTAGAGTCAAATTACTCTACAAATGTAAGGTTCCAATCAATCTCACTCAAGTGCACCAAACCCACCATAAATTTTAAGAATTTCATAGCCTTCCTCACAAAATTCTAGTAACCTTTTTCCTTTCAAAATGTTAGAGATAATGATGAATGATATTCATAGACCAACAACTACATAAAATTCAATTCAAAAAGCCTCATTAGTGGTAGGGAATCCAAAGGCATTGATGAACCCAAGTAGAGTGTCCTCAAGGTCATGTAGAATCCATTTCTTCACCAAATTCATATTAGAATTTTCAAAATCTTGTTCTACTTTCCCAAATCCATCAACATTGTGAGACACATAGAGATTATATTCTTATTTACCCTATAAAGATGCTCTATAATCAAGGAATCTTCTCTAAGATGCATTTTGGGCACATGAATGACCACAACAACATCAACCTTCAAGACTCTCTTTATGCATTTTTTTGTGATAGCACCAAGGAAAGTGATTTTATTTTTCAAAGAAAATATTCCAATCATATGGATGAGACTAAAATTTCAAGCACACATGGGCAAGAAAATGAAATTCTCCAATTTTGATGAAACAAAGAAAAATAAAACAAGTGTATTTTAGAGGCAAATAAGTTTTCCATGAGCTTTTGTACAGAAATGGAATATATATAGTACTCAAATTTGTTTTGAAAGGAGTTGTAATGATTATCGTGATCGTAGTTTATATAAAATGATCTATAAATTAATCATTAATTAAGTCTATTATTGTATTTCTATAGGATTATCCATTATACAATAGAAACAAAAATACATATATTAAATACATGATAACATTGAAATACATTTCGATGAAATCATTAATCATATAATAATTTATTCATCTAATTTAAATTCTATATTAAATTTTAAAATTAAAATGAATAGATGAATGAAAGAAACACATGTATGTTTGAGAACTCAATCGAATTACATACCTTACCAATTGATGAGATTCTAAACTTCTTTATTGCAATGTAAATTTTGATTCAATGTTGAATACCCTAAATATTCTCCTTAGATAGGAAAAAATAATATCAGACCTTTACTGATATAATACCTAATATACTTTAATATCATTATTTAATTATGAAAAATTATCTAAGAAAGAACAATATAAATAATTCATTTATTTAAAGTAATAAAATAAAACTAAAATTTTAAAAAATAGATTGTACATAAGACATTGATTAAAATGTATATATTTGTATATATTTTTTGTATAAAATATTTTTCAAATATACATTTCCTATATAGGATATACAAAAAGAGATTGTATATATAAAAATCTTAACTTAAAAATAGATTGTACATGAGACATTGATTAAAATGTATATATTTGTCTATATTTTGTGTATAAAATATTTTTCAAATATACATTTCCTAAATAGGATATAAAAAAGAAATTGTATAAATAGATATCTTAACTTAAAAGCTGTGACATTTGGTAGAGATATTTCATGAAAAATTACCTATTGTTTCCTAAATCTTTTAGGAACACTTTGAATGAATAATTTAGCTAATTCTTCCTAACCAAAATCTATAGGCTTTAGAAAAGAAATAACATTAGTATTCAGTTTATTTAGTTTTTTCCATTTAATTAAAGTCTAAATATTACAAATCATTATTTTCAAGTGAAAATTACTAATATTAAAAAATAAAAAAATCTTTTCATTTAGAAATAAAATAGTTTTTTCCATTTAACTAAAGCTAAAATATTGTTAAAAAACTCAATGAATTTGATTTTGATAATATTTTTAAATGAATGAATTGATTAATATTAATATTTAATATTAAATTAATAATATGAAAATAAATTCAAAAGTTTCTTATTTAAAAAGAAACTATTAAAAGACAAAAGTAATTTTGAAAAAAAATCAAATAAAAAATTTAACAGATCTTTTTGTGAAATGAGTGAGAAGCACAAGATTTATAAATAGTCTAAAATTGATCTTCAAACAATTTTTTAATAATCAATTAAAAAAATAATTACAATAATTTTAATTAACCAGAAATACTAATAAATTATTTAGATTAAAATTTTAAAAACATTAATTTAATATAATATATGCATTTAAAATCCATATTAACTGATGATTACTTTCAACCCATCGTCCAGTCCTTCAAACGATAAAAACAAATGAGAAGTGACGAAGGACGTGAACATTTGTGTAGCAAAATAAGGCGATGGGCAGGTAATGGAAAATTCACGGCAGGGAAAAAAAACAGCAGAGAGGAAGTGACGTTGGGAGAAGCCCATGGACGCAGCAACACGGGCAATGAAGGTTGGGAGCGTTTCAAAATAAATTTGAAAACACAAAACATAATAGAAATTAATTTTATTAAAAGAAAAATATTAAGTTCGAGAGCAGCATAAAATACAAAGTAAATGCTTTTAGAATGTATTACATTGATCACCGACGAAACGCACAGTTTTCCTAAAGTAGAAGACAGAAATAAAGATTTGAAGGTATGAAAATATGATTATTTATTCTCCGACTACTGAGAAATGGATTGTCAAGATTATGTTATGATCTTTCACTAGAAAAATGACAAAATGTCACTTTTAACTTCTCTTCTACAACAAAAGTAAACCTTCAACTAAAAAATTCTCTAGCTGTGCAATATTCGTGTCTATCTATAAGTATGCTTCTTATTTTTAAACCAATAACTCAAAGCAAAATCTCGAATGCCAACCACACGGCATTAAACGTGAAAGCGATGAGACTAAACAAACTGGACAGATTTAACACTCAAAGGGTACATATAAGTATTGGAGTATGTAAAATATATGGAATCATATGGCTCCATAGGTCTTCCATCATTGATGAGGCAATCATCATCACAAATGCGCTTGATATTGGAAGGGTTCACCCAATCTGATGATGCAAACGACCCACAATGCAGATGAATGTTTCGTGGCTTACATTTAGATAGGCATGTGTTGAATATTGTCACCGTGAATTCGGGAATCCCTGGACCATACTCTTGACCCTGTACAATGTATATGTCATCGTTACTACACATACCTGCATTTTTTGTTACACAAAAGCAGACGCCCATTAATAAAATCCATTCTTTTAAATACAGAAAACTTTTAATTGTATTAAACTGCATTTTGGGTTTACTGTTTTACAGTGTATTCCTTGGAAATCTGATATTCTTATTCGTCAGATAATTTAATCAATTGCTACTAAAAAGTCTGTGAGGTTTCTATTTAACGCAGGCACAGATTAATAGTGAGAAAGAACATACATGAGTCCCCAGTTTGCGTGCACTGGCATCTCCTGTACATTCACAAGTTATTTGTAAGAACAGAAACAATAAACTCAATGCCCTAAGAAAAGAAAAGAAAAACTGTAACCTCTTTAGTATTATTTCTATATTTTTATTTCCAATATAGATTTATTATAGCAACGAGAGACTAAAATATGTCTTTTTAATCTCTCATTCCTGCTGAAGCTTGTCCAACAGAAAGATTTGTATACTTTTACACTGCTGCTATGACTTACCCAACCTAGTCTAGGTTAAGATAGCTATTAAAACACAGCTTGAACATCATTAAACCCTATTGTGAAGGGTTAGCATATCTCTATTTATATACACCAAAGAGAAATCCCAAAGCCCTACTGATTGAAAATCTGTTTACCAAAGCAAGAACATTTCAAGTAAAAGCAGCATCTTGTAAATGGATGGTGTGCATATCTTTTACATCTTGAACAGAAAAGTACTGTAAAGAACCAATCTAAGGAGGAGGAGACGAACTAACCTGAGGAGGAGGATATACAGAAAGTAAGGAGGAGAAGGAAAATACAGCTTCGTGAGAACTCCTTTCGAGCCATTGTTAGACGTTGCACCGAACACGCTTTGTAGGCTGCGTAGCAGATCAACAAACACAAATAAACTGCTCAACGAGCGCAAATAAATAGAGAGAAGGGCCACCGACTAAATGCCTGTAGTTAATGAATGGCCACCCTAAACTAAAGATATCCATTAAATACTGATACATATTGAATATTCCTATGTTGCGCCTGAATTGATCAAAGCACGCCGAACGCGTTTCCTTCCAAAGCATTCTAGGGAGGATATAGTCAAATTGTTTTAGCATAATTTTTTTTTTGGGTCCGTTGGTTTTTATTTTATTGATTTTTTAAAGATATTTACAATATGAACAATCTTAAGTTAATAAGGGTTTATATCTGTTCAAGCACATGGAACGCGTTTCCTTCCCAAGCATTCTATGAAGGCTATGATCCAATTATTTAAGCATAACTTTCTTATTCTTTTCTTCATTGACTTTTATTTTGGTGATTTTTTTTTTAAGATATACAATCTACTTTAATAGACTGATAGTCCTACTTTGTAATCAATTGTTGTTTAATTTTTTTTAGTAAAGAAAGTTTTTTTTTTTGTTTTCTTCATTGGATTTTATTTTGGTGGTTCTTTCTTTTAAGATATTCACAACATGAACAATCTTAGGGTAATAAGGGTTCATATCTTGTAATTATGTTTGGATGGTTCCTCTTCTTGTAGTGATTTCCCATCTTCACATTTGGATTTTCAAGATTTTTTTGGAATTGGTGTGCCCAGATTCTTTTCAAGACTCACAATCCTACTTTGTAATCAGTTGTTGTTTTAATATAGTTTTTGTCTTTATATTAAAAAAATAGTTAATGCAAGCTATGGTTCAATTGTATAAAAAGATGTAAATTTTAGCAATAAATAAATAAATTTTCTTATACTTTTCTTCATTGACTTTTATTCTGGCGGTTTTTTTTTTAAATATTCACAACATGAACAATCTTAGGGTAATAGGGTTTTATATCTTTTAATTAGGTTTTGGAGGGTTCCTTTTTCTTATTCGCGATTGTCCATCTTCGGATTACATTGCCAATATTTTTTGGAATTGGTGTTTTCGATTCATTTAAAGGCGTAGTCTTACTTTGCTTAATGGAGTTGTTTTTAATATATTCTTTTTGTCTTTATATTTAAAAACATGTAGTAAGAACTATGGTTCCAATTGTATGTAGAAAGATGCAAATTTTAGCAATAAATATAGAAACTTTCTTATTATTTTCTTCATTGGATTTTATTTTGGCAGTTTTAAGTGATTTCCCATCTTCACATTTGGATTTTCAAGATTTTTTTGATATTGGTGTGCCCGGATTCTTTGCAAGACTGACAGTCCTTCTTTGTAATCAGTTGTTGTTTTAATATATTTTTTATCTTTATATTAAAAAATATTTAATGCAAGCTATGGTTCAATTGTATAAAAAGATGTAAACTTTAGCAATAAATAAATGAACTTTTTTATTCTTTTCTTCATTGGCTTTTATTATGGTGGGTTATTTTTAAAATATTCACAACATGAACAATCTTAGGGTAATAAGGGTTTATATCTTCTAATTAGATTTGGAGGGCTCCTTTTCTTGTTGAGATTGTCCATCTTCACATTGCATTTTCAATATGTTTTGGAATTGGTGTTCTCTGATTCATTTTAAGACTAGCAATTGTTGTTTTAATATATTCTTTTGTCTTTATATTAAAAAATATTTAATTTAAGCTTTGGTTCAATTGTATAAAAATATATAAATTTTAGCAATGAATAAAGAAACTTTCTTATTCTTTTCTTCATTGGCTTTTATTTTGGTGGTTTTTTAAAGATATTCACTACATGAAAAATCTTAGGGTAATAAGGGTTTATATCTTGTAATTAGGTTTTTTGGCTTCCTCTTCTTCTAGTGATTATCCATCTTCCCATCTCGATTTTCAAGATTTTTAGGAATTGATGTGCTTAGATTCTTTTTAAGACTAGCATTCCTACTTTGTAATCAATTTTATTTTTAATATATTTTTTCATCTTTATATAAAAAAAAAAAAGTTAATGGGAGCTATGAATCAATTGTATATGAAGATGTAAATTTTGGCAATAAATAAAGATTATTCATTTTTAATACAAATAAGGTGTAAAATTATTATAGATTGTTTTGTCATTGAATTGTTCAAAGTAAATGATAATTTTACCCTTTCTATTGATCAATTAATTAGAAATAAGGCCTAGACAATAACTATAGAATTGATTTCTAAAATTTAAATACATTAAATATAATGTTTGGTTTTGAGTTTGAATGGCTAAATATCTTTGTAACCAAAGTAGCATACCTATCTTTAGCAAAATCTATTTAAAATATGAGGAGAAATATTCTTCCCCAAGCTTCTATTCAACTTTTATATGACTAAATATAGACGTTTCTATATCTATACATATAGGTTTATATATAATCTCTTGAATACATTTATCAAAAAAGTAGATATAAATTTTGAGTTTTTTTATTTACTTATAGATTTTTTTCTTTTCTACTTAAGATTTCTTCTATTGTTCTTTTATTTACTAAAGAGTGTTTTCAAAAACTTACTTCAAAATTATTTAAGATTTATTTATTAATATTTACTCAAAAAATTATTTTATAATTTACTTTAAATATGTGTAGTTATGTTTTTAATATATGAAAATGTAAAAGATAGGAGAAGGTTCACCAAAAGGGATTGATGAACCTAATTAGTAGGTCATATTTCTCACTCAATTTATTAGGAAATAAGATCCAAACAATGAAATGACTATCAACCTTGAGTTGAGTCAAGTCAAAGTGTGAATGCAAATTTCATTTTTTGCAAAGGTGGGGGTCATTAAACATCACTTTGGAGAGGATAATTAAAAATAACAAACTAACTCCAAAATGTAACCTACAAATTGGATCTTGAAGATTAAGATCAATACTGATGGAACCAAAAAAATCAAATTATAGATCTGAAGGAGGGAAGATGAGGGAAGATGATGTGCACCAGTCACCAAAAGTGCTTCTTTGAAGATATCTTAGGACTCATTCACCCTATGACAAATGGTTCCTAGATAGGGCTATGTATAAATGATTTCTGGGTTATTTTCTCTTGTGTTTGCACTCCTAGATTCCTGATTTACACAATTAGACATTTAGAAATAAATCTTGTAGGTGAGTTTCCATGAAATTGCAACAATGGTGACAACAAATACAACTTTGAAAAGGTCTTCAATTTCTTTCTTCAAGAGATCTTCCACCTAAATTTTTAAACACAAATAAAGAGGGAAAAATGTTTTGTTGTTGGTGAATAGGGGTTTTCCTTGGTCAAACCTTGTTTTGGTAATTAAACCTTGTAATGAATGAAAACATGAAAGGAATGATGAATGAACAAGACTCTGTCACAACTCACAAAACCCTTGGATAAAATTTAGAAGGTAGATCTATAACTAGCATGAAATGGAAACATATTAGCTCAAATAACATGCATGACGTAAGAAGACCTTGACATGACAATTAGATCTTGATTGCTACAATAATACTTCAATAAATATTCTCTTGAATTCCTTGAAATTCTTTTGTAATTCTCTTGTAAAATTACTTTTGATATCATAAAATTGGCTTATATTTCTTGAAAGTCTTAGGTGAAACATAGTGAAATGACCTTATATTTATAGCTATCCAACATTAACTTCCTAAAATTAAAATAACACAAGTTGGCATGTGTATATAGATTTTAAATCATTTAAATACTACCAAAAACATTATTATAATTTAGTTCCTAGGTCTAAGAGAGGACCCATTCACCCATGGATGAATGGATCCTAGGTCACTTAGCTAGGATACACATTTCTCAATGATAAGTGTTATGTTATGGAATTAATGAATGTCAGATTTTCCTCTTCAGAAATTGCAATTAATTAGGCTTGGATTTGAATTAAAGGGGCCAATTAAGTAAAATTAACCTCAATTAATTAATAAATCCCTAAATGAGTGCGAAAATGTAAATAAATACACTTTAAAACAACACATTAAGGCACAATTAAGACCATTTTAACTAATATGGCCTTAAACTTAATGTGAATATGTAAAATGCATATTAAAACACTAAATTAAGGTATAATTATGTTCATTTATTATTAATTTACAATTAAGTGTGAAAAATGGACTTTTTCCTACACTACAATATATACACAATAATTTTCATTAAAATTACTTTTACATAAATCTAAGCTAATTAAATAAATGTATATAAATAAAATCATAATTAACCTAGATTTAAATACTCGATTGAAAATTCATAATAGCAATAGATGACAAAGAAATAAGTGTTAATGTCATACAAAATTTAGTCACTTTCACTCAACAAACATTGCTTATGATATGATCAATTTTTACATTCTAATAGTCATTGTTGTGGAGTGAATCCATGCTCCTCAATATCAAACATGAGTTCTTGCAAAATGACCTAATCCATGATGTTGATATTGTAACTTGTGAGATTAATTTTGCTAATCATAAGTTCTTGCAACCTATTTTTTCCTTTATCACTAGGATCTAATAGTACATAAGGGATAGTGGAATTTAAAAATAACATAAAGAACCTATTGGATTGTGAGGGCTAAATTATTCTTATTTAAACAAATCTATGTCAGGCATGTGATTGAAGTCTATTTTAAGAAGTTTATTTATTTAAACTAATCATTAATTTTCAATTTACAGTTCAATGCCTTTTGTTGACAGTAGCTTATTGAACAATTTAAACAAGTTCATTTTAAATTCATGTAAGTTGTTTACTATAGTTTCCTACATTATTATGTATTACCCTACATATGAAATGTTTTATTTTTTTATTAATGCTAAAACAAGTTTTCAAGGGGCCTAAAACCCTTTACAAATAAGTTTTGAAGGGAACTAAAACCCTATCATAACATGGGATGCTGCCAAAAACAATAACTAAGCCAACCAACAACCTAACAATAGTAGTCAAGAGAGAAAGACTAAGCACAAGAAACTATACCAAAAAATTTGAAGGGGCCCCAAAAACCCATTTCCAACAAGGTTTTACAAGGACCCAAAACCCTATTATAAGAAAGAATATTGCCTAAGATAATCTTGGAAAACCAACAACAAGACCACAATGGAAATTCATTTTTTTAGGATGCAAAGCTAGGACCCTATCATCATTCTCAACCTCCACCTCAATAGTAGCAAAGAGAACAACACATAAAAAAGGGCAACAATAGCTCCCTAGCATCAAAACCATTTTGTCCACTCAAAAATTCTCCACCTCAATAGGAGAATACACCACCTATAGGAAGAGCATACAAATACTTCCCATTCTCAACCTCCACCTTAATAGGACAAAGAAAAATGAAACTAAACTAAGGGAATTAAAAGCTCTCTATCAACCAGACCATTTGTAAACCCTCAACCACACCAACCGACACTAACTCCACCTCGATAGGATGGATCTTCACCTAAAATGGAAAATAATAATTGAGGAAATAGGAAGAGAGTAAACACACCAAAGGAAGGAGAAGTAGTGGCTCACTTTAATGACGAAATAAATTGTGTCAATATAAAAAATTTGAGCATAGCATAGTCATCAACACCAAACCAGAAATGAAGTCAACAAATACCCCTTTTAAGATATTTAACCTTTGAACCTTTAAGATATGAGAGATGACAACAAAGAAAAAAGGGAGATGTAAAGCCCCACTCACTCCAAAAAACCTCAAAGATTGCAAGAAACAATCCTAAGATAAGATAGAATACTTTAAAATCCAAATCCAAAACCAAATAGAAAATTACACCCAATAGTTTATGAAACCCATAGCTAACAAAGCCCCCACCAATTAGAGGCCAGTATGCTAGGGGATCAACAACAACCAAATAAAGAGTAGGATTAACCCCATATCAAGCCCAAACATTGTAGAAGCTCTCACAACCAAGTAAGGGAGACACCAAAGAAAGCCATCATAACTCTCAAACACTCCACCGCAACCACCTAGTTGCACCCACCAAGGCCTCTCAGCAACTAAAAAAGGAAATAGAGGACCAAAACAATCTACCTCGTCCTCTAAAATAGCCTCCTTGACTTTTACAACAATAGAAGAAACCAAAAGAGAACATTGGTTCCTCTAAAACAATAAAGAATGATAGTAATCAACCACAAGAATCAGCAAGAAAGACTTAATGATCACCTAAGAAACATCATTCAACCCATCAACAACTCCAAAACATAGCACCAAAGAGCTTGCAAAGCCAACAAATAGGTTTCCATTGCAGGATTCCAAGTCTTCCCACCACAAATGTATAACCACAACAACAACACACACAAAGGGACATCCATCCACCTCTCCATCCACATCGGAATATTCCTCACCCACCTCTATAGATGATTTCAAATTTACCACCTCCTCTTCTCGCTTTTCACCTTTTGCCTCTCCATAAAAAATGAGACAAAATAAAATGGGGTGCCAATAGGTGCAACTATACAAAGCTTTTTTTTTTTATTCTTTTCATAGATTGTGTGGGTAAGTGCAAATATATGAGTCCCAAAAAGGGGGCTTAAATGGCCTCTTTTTTTTTTCAAATAATGAAATACTAACCTTGGAGATGAAATTGAGGATAATTACACTCAAAAATTTTAGATTGAACAGAAACAAGGATCAAAGTGCTCCAAGTCTACTTTATAAACTACTAATTTATTTTGAAAATGGTTGAGATTAAGGGGTTCAAAAGATGGACATACAAAAATTGGTGTTTTTTTCTTCAGAAAAACATAACAAAGCAACTCTTGTATGTCCCTAGCATCGTGAACTTTTTTTTAGTATTTTTAAAATCCCTACAATGAGAAATTAGCTAACAGTATATAGTTGATGCATGATTTTTCTAATAATTTTTTAATGAATATTTGATTTTTTACTAATTTTCTATGTGGATACTTCTTAACAAATAGAATTTCTGTCGCTCTATCCCTACAAATTTTGGAAACTAATTGATTTTTTTTTAAAAAAAATTGTAGAATGGATTCTAGTTTCTAAAATATGTAATTTATTTTAAATTTCAATGAATTGTTAATTTATAACTAAAAAACACCAAACACTGTGTTTTGCTACAAATGAGACGCATGAACAAAATAAATTATAGATGAAAGGCTTAAAATTGTCAGAAAGTGAAAATAATTACATCGTTGGATAGCTAGGAGAGAACCTAACATTACCCAAATGTTCAATTTTTTTGACACTGAACCATGTGCAATCCTGACGGTGAGCACGAATCTAATTATGTGAAATATTGTAGAATTTGCAAAAACACGCTCTCTAGTGGTGGGAATGCCCTCAAGAATTTGGGTTGGTATTCAAGGGAAATACCAAACCCAGAGCTTATGGGGATTAAAACAAAGATATAATGATTCCACCTTATAACAGCTCACATTACATCTTAGTTTTGACATGGATTTTGTGTTTAGAATGAATTAAACAAAACTGTGAGTGCATTATAACACACTCACATTTTGATCTACATTAAATTTATTTTTCTTCTTTTTTTTTCTTTCTTCTCGTTATCTTTGAGGGAAAGTACAAGTTGAAATTTACATATGGAGGTTTACTTTCTTATACCTTAAATTATATTTCAAGTATATAGTCTTAGGATTTTTGAGAGTGGTTTTAGATCTCTAGTAGTTATAATGCAAATTCTAGTTTTTGGAAGATCTCACAAATTATTTTAGACTTACTCAAATTTTAGTAATCAAGAGGTCAAATTTTAGTAATCAACAAGTTATATTATTTCTCTCTATGTCACTTATTTTTATCCCTTACACTCTAGACCTATCTCTCACTATCTCCATCTCTCTCTGTCTCTATCCCCTTTGCCCTCTAATTCTCTCTATCTCACTTCTATCTCCCTCCCTCCCTCCTTCCCTCTCTACTTATCTTTATCTCCCTCCATCACTCCTTACCACTCTCTCTATTTCTCTCTACCTCACCTCTC